>SNQJ01S0144617.1:51476-61903 GCA_010110895.2 Picea sitchensis
ATGTTATCCTTTAAAGTTCCTATGAATACATCAATCAAGTGCTCATCTGGAATATTTGTTACCTTTATATTCAATCTTTGGAAGTTCTCAATGTGCTCGGTAACTGAACCCTTTTGCTTGAGATTTATCAATTGACTAAAGAAAGTATTTATCCTTGTATCCTCATAGTGTGCTATCATTTCTTCTGTGAAAATTGTCCAAGTGACAAGTGATTTTCGAGAACAAATCCATAAATACCATACAAATTGATTGGGTTCTAAATATAAAGAAGTAATTCGTACCTTTTGTGTATGTGGCACATTATATAGATCAAATAATTTCTCCATCTGAAGTATCCATGTGATTGAGTCCTTTCCATCAAACTTCCTCATATTGATCTTAGGAATGTGGTATGTCTTCAACCCAAAGTTGGAGTTTCTCCATTCTTGATTCACCTTCCTTGTGTCTTCATCATGAATTTCATGGCATGCATTTTCACTTTCAGGTGTCTTCTCTGTTACAAAATTTTTCAATAGTTCCATGATCTCCTCTTTTAAACCATCCATCTTTGCCTCCAACTTAGCTTCCATCTCTTGTAGTTCATCTTTTGTTACTATCTTATTTTGTAAATCATTTATGTCCCTACGCATTTCTTCACCTTAATCAAGAGTCCAAGTAGGATTGTCTGGAGGCTTATTTGGTGTAGAAGTTCCCTTTTTGGGTGGCATGTTGGCCAAGTATCACTTTTGAACCTTGATTTTGAGGTGGTTCTGCTAGAAAATCTTTGTTCTATTGTATCTCCTAAGTTTCGGCCCTTCTAGGTATGAAACTTTATTTTATGTAGTTCTCTGATATTTCTTATTTGGAATTCCATAGGTCTGATCAAAATTGGATGTGCCAAGTGGAATTTATGGTAACTTCCCCACAACTTGCTTATTTTTTTCCTTTCCAGGAGATCTCACTTGTATAGTGTGCCCCACACAAAATAATTGATATAAAATTGTAAAACTTGTACCAGAAATAGTAAATATTGTCCACTATCCAATGAAACCAATCTCACTCAATTTGGATACTCTAGGAAGAAGTTATGATTTTTTTACTTGGAACACCTTCTTGAGACTAGTCAATAGGACTAGTCAGATACCCTATCTTCCATAGGGTGTATAGAAAAATGTAAGATGAACCAAAAGCTGAAATTTTTACCACAGATACCCTACTAATTTATGTGAATAGCCTTTAGATTTAAGGTTCTGAAACGTTACAGAAAATGTTTTATAGCAAAAATTCCACAATGACTCAGTTTAGTATGATTCTAGAACCCTATTGTGCACAGGTTGTATCTCTGAAAATATAAGGCCTCAGGATTTGAAATTGTAACCCAACTTACCTTGATCCCTCTACTAAATATCCTCCAAGACGTTCCTTCTGAAATGTTGTATAAAAGAAGTTATAGAAAAAATTCCAAGGTGTCTCGGATGTAGTAGCGAAACCCCAAGACCTTGAGCTCTGATACCATATGTTAAGAACCAAATATTAATATAGCATATAAAAACCTCAGAATAAGTACTCAACGCCTTGAAAAATAGATAATTTCAGATAATGAGCCTCTTCGAGGGGGCAACCTCCTTTTACCCCACATAAATGTTCAAGTACAAGATGATTCCAAATGAAAAAGTATCCTTGGTATATATAGGAGACTAGGAGGTATAATTACAACTAATGGAATAAGGATGACATAAATAGAATAGCGTTACTAATGTAGTATGCCCCAATTAAGGGGTAATGAGCCAATATTAGGGCTTAACATAGTTTTACTTTCAACATTTCTTTCCACCCTGAATGCATTCTCCAATTATTTGGGTTCCCAAAGGTGAACCTCATGTTGAATGTTATCCTTTAAAGTTCCTATAAATACATCAATCAAGTGCACATCGGGAATATTCGTTACTTTTATATTCAATCTTTGGAAGTTCTGAATGTTCTCTACAGCTGAACCCTTTTTCTTGATATTTATCAATTGGCTAAAGAAGGTATTTCTCCTTGTATCTTCATAGTGTGCTATCATTTCTTCCATGAAAATTGTCCAAGTGATGAGTGATTTTCGAGAACAAATCCATCGATACCACACAAATTGATTGGGTTCTAAATATAAAAAATCAATTCATACCTTTTTTGTATGTGGCACATCATGTATATCAAAGAATTTATCCATTTGAAGTATCCATGTGATTGGATCCTTTCCATCAAAATTTATCATATCGATCTTAGGAAATTGGTTGGTCTTCAACCCAAAGTTGGAGTTTCTCCATTCTCGATTCATCTTCCTTGTGTCCTCATAATGAATTTCATGGGACACATTTTCACTTTCAGGCGTCCTCTCTATTAGAAATGTTTTCAATCCTTCCATGATCTCCCCTTTTAAACCCTCCATCTTAGTATCCATTATTGCCTCCAACTTAGCTTCAGTTGAATCCATCATCCCTTGTAGTTCATCTTTTTTTATTATCTTCTTTTGTAATTCATTTATGTTTCTGCACATTTCTTCACCTTCATCAAGAGTCCAAGTAGGACTGTCTAGAAGCTTAATTGGTTTATAATTTCCCTTTTTTGGTGGCATGTTGGCCAAGTATCACTTTTAAACCTTGATTTCAAGGTGGTTCTGCTAGACAATATTTCTTTTGCTGTATCTCCAAAATTTTGGCCCTTCTGGGTCTGAAAAAATATTTTTTTAGTTCTCTAATACGTCTTCTTTACAATTCCACAAGTCTAATCAAAATTGTATATGCCAAGTGGAAGTTATGGTAACTTCCCCACACCTTGCAAATTTTGGTCCCTTCCAGGAGAGCGTAATTGTAAAGCATGCCAAGATCACAATATTTGATATTTGATTCTGAAAATTGTACCAGAAATACTAAATATTGTCCATTGTCCAATGCAACTGGTTTCACTTAATTTGGATACACACTAAAGAAAATATCCCTGTTTTACCCGGATGACCTGTTTGAGACTAGTTAATATGACTAGTCATATACCCTATCTTGCACATGGTGTATCTACAAAAGTAGGATGACCCATATGCTAAAATTTGTATCACAGATACCTTACTAATTTCTATGAATATCGTTCGAATTTTAGGGTCTGAAATGGTACAAACAACTTTTTATAGCGAAAATTTCGAGATGGCTAAATTCAAGATGATATTAGAACCCTATCTTACACATGCTATATATCCGAAGTATAAGATCTTAGGAGATGAAATTTTTACCCCACGTACCTTGATCCGTCTACTAATTATCCTCCAAAGGGTTCCTTCTAAAACACCGTAGAAAAATGTTATAGTGAAAATTCCAAGGTGTCTCGGGTGTAGTGACGAAACCCCAAGACCTTGAGCTCTGATACCAAATGTTAGGAACCAAATATCAAGATGGCATAGAAAAACCTCAGAATAAGTATTGAACACCTTGAAAAAGAGAGAATTCCATACAATAAGCCTCTTTGAGGGGACAACCTCCTTATACACCACATAAATATCCAAATACAAGATGATTCCAAATGAAAAGTTCTCCTTGGTATATATAGGAGACTAGGAAGTACAATTACAACTAATGGACCCAAGCCGACATAAATAAAATAAAATTACTAATATAATATTCCCTAATTAATGGGTAATGTACCACTATTTAGGGCTTAACACGTTAATTGTTTGGGCACTCTTCCCTTTCATAATTTAACAAAATACATAATTTATTACAAGGCTCAAAATCGGGGTATTACATTCCCCTCCCCCTTATTTTGGAACCATCCTCAGTGCATATACAAAACATAAATCATAACTTCAAAATTTATTCAAAAAGTTGCAGGTAATCTACCTGCATGGCATGCTCATGCTCCTAAGTAGCATCTTCAGGACTATAGCAGACCCACTAGAATTTTACCATCTCTATAACTCGATTTTAGAGAATTTTTACTTTTCTATCCAATATTGGCATGGGTTGGATCTGAAAGTCTCTCTATGTATCTACCTGAATCATATTCCAATCAATAACATAGTCAAGATCATGTACATATTTTTTTAGCAAAGATACATGAAATACATTATGCACATTCATGGAAGAAGGTAATGCAAGCATGTATGCAACTGGCTCTATTATGTCCAATATTTCAAATGGACCACAGAATCTGGCTACTAGATTTGTACAACTACCTAACTTCAAAGAGCTCTTCTTGGGCTTCAATTTTAAAATAACATTCTCCCCCACTTTAAATTCTCTAGCCATCCTGTTCTTATCTGCATAAATTTTCTGTATATCTTGAGATGCCTTTAAATTCTTCTTAATTCTAACCATTTGGTCTTCCATATCCTTGAGCAATTCTGGCCCAAGTACCACTATGTTTGCTGGGTTGTCCCAACTCATTGGAGTGTTTCATTTTCTACCATACAAAGCTTCAAAAGAGCTCATTTTCAATGAATCTCGATACCCATTATTATAGGAAAACTCAACCAAGTGCAAGTAATCTTCCCACTTAGATGGCTTAACCATTACATACATTCTCAACATGTTTTCAATTACTTGGTTAACTCTCTTTGTCTGCCCATCTGATTGTGGATGGTATGTTGTGCTAAAGTTCATATTTATACCAAATCCTTTAAACAATCCGCTCCAGAAATTTGAAGTAAACTTTGAATCTCTATCTGAAACAACTGCCTTAGGTATCCCATGCAACCTATCAATCTCCCTCATTTAAATTTCTGCAATATTAGTTGTCGTATGAGTCATTTTTACAGGAATAAAATGAGCATCCCTTGTCAATTTATCAACTACTACCATGATTGAATCATGTTACCACTTCCCATTTCTTTGCCGGAATTAAATTTAGTTATAAAATCAATGGTTACCACTTCCCATTTCTTTGCCGGAATTGGTAATGGTTGTAGCAAACCCGCTGGGTGCCTACACTCAACCTTCACTCTCTGACATTCCATACATCTGGCAATGTAATCAACAACATATTTTTTCATTCCTGACCAAAAGAATTGGCTTCTTACTACTGCAATTGGTTTCTGGTAATCGAGATGTCCAACATATGGAACATTATGCATTTCTTTTAATACCAAATTTTTAAGTTCTTCGGAACTAGGAACATAAATTCTATTTTTATGCATAAGTAACCCATCTTCCTTCATCTCATATTCTTTAATTTTCTATTGTACAGTTTCTTGTTGTAAGAATTTCTTTACCCGTAGGTAATGTTGATCTGTAGAAACAACATCTAAATCCTTCTCTTTAAATCTGATCGGTGCATACTAAAAACTGTAGCATGCATGAGATGTACTCTTCTACTAAGTGCATCAACAACTTTATTTTCTTTTCCTTTGATATGCTTGATGTCAAAATTGTATTCACTTAAAAATTCCAACCATCTCGTTTTCCTGGCATTTAACGTTGTTTGTTCAAAAATATATTTCAGACCACTATGGTTCGTTCTTAATTCAAATCTCTTTCCCATGAGATAATGCCTCCACATATTCAAAGCGTGAATAATGAAAGTGACTTCAAATTCATGTGTGGCATAGTTCCTCTCATGTTCTTTAATCTTTCTGGACCCATAACCAATGACATGTACATTTTGAGTGAGGAATCCACCAAGTCCTTCCTTGCATGCATCTGTACATACCACACAACTTTCATCTAGGTCAACAATCTTTAGAACATGTGCACTAGTAAGTAATTATTTCAACAAATTAAAGTTCTCTTCACACTCAGATGTCCATGCAAATTTAATTCCCTTATTTTGCAAAGAAGTGATGGGATGAGAAATCTTAGAGAACACGACTATAAATATTCTATAGTAACCAACTAATCCCATAAAGGATCTAACTTTTGAAACATTCCTAGGCGTTGGCCATCCTCTAATGGCTTCAATCTTCTTTGGATCCACTGCTCTACCATGTTCTAAAATAATGTGTCCCAAGTAATGGATTTTTTCTTGGTAAAAAGAACACTTACTAAGCTTGGCATACAACTAATGTTCCCTCAACACTTGCAATACCAATATTAGGTGATGTCCATGCTCTTCCTCTGACTTAGAATAGACAATTATGTCGTCTAGTTATACTATGACAAACTTATCCAAATAATTTCTGAATATGCCATTCATTAAGCACATAAAGACTACTGGTGCATTGGACAGTCCAAATGGAACCACTACAAATTCATAATGCCCATTATTGGTTCTAAAGGTTGTCTTATTGATGTCTTCTTCCTTGACTCTTACCTGATGGTACCTTGATCTCAAGTATATATTTGAAAATATTTTTTTCCCTCTTAGCTGATCAAAGAGGTCATCAATTCTGGGTATAGGGTATTTGTTATTTACAGTGGATTTATTCATTTGTCAAAAGTCAATAGACAACCTCAAATTTCCATCCTTCTTTTTGACAAAGAGTATTGGTTCTCCCCAAGGTGAAACACTTGGACGTATGCACCCTTTCTTCAACGATTCTTCCAACTACACTTGTAATTCTTTTAATTCTGGTGTGCTCATTATGTAAGGTTTTTTTGATACTGGGGCAACTCCTGGCACTAAATCAATAGAGAAATCTATCTCCCTCTTTGGTGGCAACCCTGGTATTTCTTGGAATATATCTTCAAATTCTCATAGTACCAAGAATTCTTCAAGGCTTGTCCCCTTTGTCTTTTATGTCTCCTCCATGTTAGTACTCTGTAAATTTTGTCTGGTTGATAGACAAACGACAGAGGTAACTGTTTCAACCTAGTCTAGAGCTGGGCACTAGACTTCTCAACTCAAAGAGGGCTCTCTCATGTCACTGGGTATTTATTTGATAATTAGTGGCTAGATTTGGTTTGTTTTGGGGGGGGTTTGATGAATTTGTTGGCTAGGAATGGGAGGGACACTTTGGGCAATGGAGTCGAAATTCTGTAAGTGAATGAAAACAATAGTTGGTTGGTAGAAATCTCTAGGGGATAAAGGCTAAATGAGGTAATGAATTTGAGTTGTAAATAATATTTAAGTAGAGTGTAAGAGGAAAGAGATAACAAATAACTGCATCAGATCATTACGGAAATGAATTCTGAATTAGCTAAGAAGAAATTACACAGTTTAAATTGCTTAAGCCGAAATCATCATAAGATGAATTCTGGGGCTTTAACTCTCCAATTTAAACAGAAGGAAATGTAAATGGAATTAAAGAACACAGGAAATACATACAATGAAAGGAGACACAACTCATATCACCACCATTAGAATCTTTTCATAGAGAATTCAAAAGTTGCTACATATGTATTCAATTCAGCTCCAAAAAATCACAATTGAGTTCAGAAACACAAAAAGGTGCCCTTGCACTTCTGCCAACCTCTAATACATTTGGAACCTCTAATATTTATACAATTCGATTTCCTTTAGTGTGAAACCAATTAAAATAACTGAAATGAAACATTTCATCTTCTTCCCCAAAATATAAACAGTTACAAATAGAACATGACACGTTTAACTGATCTCCTATTTTTCAGGAGAAATAATAGGCTTCAAAATGCCACCTGTAATTATCAAACCATAATATTTGTGTACAATATGAGAATGGTTTTTGTATATAAAATCGTTATGAAGAAAAACCTCTATCGGTTTCTTGAAATTCATCTCTAGCTAGCTGGAATATGTGTCACAAAAACATGTCTAGAACAGGAAATCATAACAGAAAAATATGTCTCCAAGATTCCCTCGAATCTCCCAATCTATGACACCTGTGTGAAAAATGAACAAGGTTAATGTTCTAGGGTCCATGCTTGACAATAAACTCCTTTGAATTTTGAAAAATCATTCTGGTTCATCTAGAAATCATCCTGTAAGTCTCAACTGCTGCGAAAATTGACTACCACATCCTCTTTGAAATGTCGCTTGTGCTTTTTCCAAATCTAATTTTATTTATCCATATTTTCCTTAAATATTTGGGAATAATATATTTGAATAAAAATAATTCCCAAATATTTTTATCCTTTAAAATTAAATTTCCATAATTTAATTCATGCCCATGGTTTTGAAAAACCATTTATTTCTTGCTTCCCATGGATTTGAAAACCATGTCTTGTTTTGCCCAATTTACCATTTCACTATGAAAAACATATACTATGTCTTGTTTTTTCCAATTTACCATTTCATTGTGAAAAACATTTATTGTGTCTTGTTTTTTCCAATTTACCCTTTCACTGTGAAAACCATTTACTGGTTTATTTCCCATGGTTTTGAAAACCATGTCTTGTTTACCATCTTTCATAAAATACTTTTGATCTTCTTCTTTTACTTCTGTAAAACCTTTGGATAAAAAATTATCCAAGTCTTCCTTTCACATGCATCTTCCCATTTAATTCTTTTCCATGGAACTAAACATTAATCTCTTAAATTTGTAAAACTTAAATTTTACCTCTGTAAAACCTTTTCATCGTGAGGAAGAATCTCATTTATTGGAAATTCCATAATTATTATTGAAATGCATTCCTTGAAAATATGTCACACATAAACTATATGATAAATGGTTGCATTTATTATACCCATAATACTTTTACCCCTGATATTCACCACATAAGGACATGTATCCCCAATAAAAAACCATCGGTTTACATATCGGCCTGCCTTCACATAATTAATCTCCGCATTAATTATATGCCCCATAGGTATGTTCACCCTCCATCCACCCTTTGAATTTTCCATATTATAAATTGAGATTCATTCCCATGATTTGTCGTGACGCCAAAAAATGAATATTGGATCAAATATTTTAATATAAAAATATTTATAATAATAAACCCTTTTTCTATTTTCTAAGTACTTTGAGCATATGAGGCTTATCACATGAATGTGTTGATAGGATAAGTGATGCAGACCCCTATCCCTCCTAAGGGCTGCGTGACCTCCCGATCAAGATCTTCTGATTCTGGAGCCGAAATGGCTCTTCTGGTTCTGAATTGGAATCCTTCAGACGAATACATAGGTCCCTTACTAATGCTCTATTGGCTTTGTTAGCGATCAAAAATGCGTTGGTGTTTTGATGAGTATTTCCGTCACTCTTCAAATGATATATCATTTTCTTCAGTTTCTTTCCAGTATCTTAACCTCCATAGTGTTCATCAAGCTCCTTCTTGATTAATTTGCTCAAAAAATTCTTTGTTTTTATGCCTCTGGACCTGCAATACAAGATACAAATAAAAAAATGTCATTCCATTTCTTTTATGTATTTTATACTTTGATAAATTTCCCTAAAGAAATAGTGGTGTGTGCCTAGGTAAGTTTAGTCTATCTTACATCAAGCCTAGTGCACCAAGAAATGAGTCAAGCCAAAACTTGAGTCCAAATGTCAAGCGCATTCAACACATAAACCATACAAAGCCCAACTCTAACATCACTGCCCATATGTTACTGAAGTCATGCAACATACAAACTAAATCCAAGCCATGAGGAAAAGTCAAGTCACGAATCAATTCACATTTGAAAAATGCCATTGAATACTCATCAAATCGACAACAGTGTTTTCATTAGGTTTTCCACATGACAGAAGGCCGATTTCGTTGATGTTGAAGATAGCTCTATTTTAATAGTGTTTTGACAGGTTGAATGCATCGGGCCACCATGTATAAGGTCACGCAGAGAGAAAAGGGCCATCTACGAAGTCTCATTGTTAGAAACTCATCGGGTTTGAAATATCCCTCTGCTACAGGTTCAGATTTTCCATCTTGTTATACCTGCGAGGTGTTACACATTATTTTCATCATTCCTATGACCGTTAATGATGTAAACCTATCTGTTTACTTCAGAGGGGTCAGTGGCCTAAGTTCCTGAAGAGAGAAGGGAGAAGAACTTTTCCTGAGAAAAGAAGTTGCATTTTCCTGTGTAAAAACCTTATAAAAAAGGAAGTTCGTAGGCTGCCTATGTATTAGGGTGTGAGAATGTCTGATTCTCACAGGCTGCATCATAGCTAGGGTCCAAACAGTTCACAGGTTTCACTATAAGCAGGGCGTGAGAATGCTTACCCGTGGGAAAAATGAGTGTTTCCTCGAATCTTCTAGAAGGAGAAACTTCCATGGTGAGGTGGCATCCAAATTGTTTGGATCTTACTCGCTTTCATGATTTGGTGGGATCATCCTAACCTCCTCGCCTTATCCTCTTCAACTTATAAAAGGAGAGGAGATCTCATGGAGAAGGGGTTCTTGAGCTTGGAATTATTAGCTTGGTTGGAGTGGCTTTGAGATTTTCTTTGTCAAGATAGATTGTGAATATTATCAGATCTATGCTCTCGAAATTCTTGGATTAAAAGTGTGTGGGGAACGAAGGATAGTTGGAAGGGACCTTACGACATCAAGGCCATGGTTGTAATCTCTCTTTCACATTTAATATGATACAGTAATATGATTCTTTCCTATAAAGCTTGTTGTGTT
>SNQJ01S0144618.1:7780-24236 GCA_010110895.2 Picea sitchensis
ATTGGAGCCTAAAGCCATCACTGACACAAGAATTCACCAGCTAAGGAATAGATCCATTTCAGAGTATCTCATTAAATGGAGGAAACTATCGGTTGAAGATTCCCCTTGGGAAGATGAGTCTTTTATACATAAGCATCTAGAGCTACTCAAGCATTGTGGAAAACACTTGTCTCAAGGGGAGGGGCATGTTAATCCCTAAATAGTGGATCATTACCCCTTAATTGGGGAATATTACATTAGTAATGTTATTTTGTTTATGTCAGCTTTAGTCCATTAGTTGTAATTGTACCTCCTAGTCTCATATATATACTAAGGAGACATTTTCATTTGGAATCATCTTGTATTTGAACATTTATGTGGGCATAAGGAGGTTTCCCCCTCGAAGAGGCTTATTATCTAAATTTCTCTCTTTTCAAGGCGTTGAGTACTTATTCTAAGGTTTTTCTATGTTATATCGATATTTGGTTCCTAACACCATGTGAATGAAGATGATGAGAAGTTAAATACTTCCGCCATCAAAGAGGAAGATCAGAGGTGCATTTTGATCATTGGAGGAATGAAAATATTCTTTTCAAGAAGCCAAACAGAGGCTAGAATATGTGTTGCAGATGCAGTAGAAGAAAGGCAGCCAACGGAGACTGTCAGAAAGGAGGAAATGGAGTAGATACTAAATTCTACCCATGTATGATAAGAAGAGGAGAATTCTGAGGGATGGTTCAAATTTTCCTGCCAGGAAGCTAAACAGGAGATGAATATAGCACTAGAGACTGCATATGAAGAGGAAGCAGATGGTATAAACTTTGTTGATCTATGTGAAGAAATGGAACCACTGGAGAGAAGGGTGTTAGATCAACGCATGAACATCCAACAAGATAGGTTGGAAACAGGTGAAGGAGCATACCAATCCAAGGAACAACTAGAGGAGAATGGAGATATTCCAGCAAAGGACCTAACAAAAGTCAATCTGTCAGAAGAGGAAGTTGAGCAACATCTCAGTGGTGAGACTATAGAACTGAAATCTGCAGTAGAGTGGCCAACTAGTGCCACGGGAGATGAAGATAACATGAAGGGTCATATTGATCAGATTGGTAAGGAGGAGAAAGAGCACACATTTCAATGTGCCCAAGAGATGGAGAAAGAAAATAATTCGGTGGAATTGCTCAAAACATTTAGCCAAGGAGATGAACATGAGGCAACTGTAGAATTGGGATCTATAGCAGAAGGAGATGAGTATTCAGAGGAATGGAAAAACATTTTCAGTCGGGAAGTTGAGAAAGAGATAACTGCATAACTAAAACCTGCAGCAAAAGAGAAGAGAGCAGCAGATAAAATGGATTTTGTTGATCTGTGTGAAGAACTAAAGGCCCTGAAGAGAAGGGTAAAGATGCAAAGTCAGCTAATCCAACAAGCCAGGTTGGAATTTTATGAAAGGGAGATGCAACAGAATGGGATGAAGGAGAAGAGACAGCCATTGGACCAACTAGAAGAGGTGATAGAGAAGGTTAAAATATTGATGTTGGAAGCCACACAAGAAGCAGTCATCAAGGAAGGATTGAAGATAAAGGAACCTGCAAGAGCAGTAGGGAAGAAGAAGAAACAAGGAAAAGGAGTAAATGGACAACTCCAAGAGAAAGTATGGGACCCTGGAAGGTCTCAATAGCATATCAGAGGGAGCCATGAGCAGGATCTCATGATTTCCCAGCAGTGGAGTATGATGCATGAGCATCGTCATCAAAGAACACATGGAAGACATCTCAGTGCCATTTGTGTGCCTTTTGAGTAAAATTTTAAATTTTAAAAGATAGCGTATCTTAGAGAACTTCTGAATAAATGATGGATCGGATAATTTTTAAATGGTCGGAGGTTGAACGATCATGTAAAACCAGGAGAGATCAAATTGTCCTTGGCATATTTGATTTTCGCATGGATCTGAACATTCACCTTAAATTGTTTGTCACATATATTTATTGTAATAGGAATAAGTAGTTGTATGCTTTTACTTTGTTCAGATAGGCAGTTGGAGGGAACCCTAGAGGACCTCTTGTATAAGTAGATGCATTGTATACCTAAATAGGGTTGGTTGCATATTAATAGGAGATAGTTGTTACTGAATATAAGTTGTTTTTATTAGGCTATATCCATTTACATTTGAATGAATATAATAGAGGGATATTGACCCAATGCATGGTGTTTCTACTGTTTACAGTTTCCCTATTATTTTCTATTTTCATGAATGAATGAGTTATGTTATTGAAAGTATGAAACTGTGAAGCATTTGAATAAGATTCGATTGTTTCTCTTTGTTGAGTTCATGCAAGGTGTGAATATAGTTTGCAAGGAGTGTTTTGATAGAGTTTGTTTCGACTCGAAATCTCAAGAGAGATAGCGTGAAACTTCCATTTGCAAGGAGTGCAAAGAGACTACTGTAAGGTGTGCACAATCTCCCACAAGAAGCCAAGTCTTGTGTAAGAATCTGTTGCAAAGAGTGCACAAATTGGAAGTTCGACTAAGTGTCGGAGTATCCCTCTGAGGAGTCAAAGGGTTCGATAAATAAATCTCAAAGGATATAGTGGGGAGAAATCTTCAGAGAAAGTGGAGATCTGAAGGTTTCACGAATTATCGGCCAAGATCCATCCAGGAGGGAGAGAGATCATTCCAGATTGTTGGATCTAGGAAAAGTGCCTGAAATTCAAGTCTCATTGTGCACACAAGAGAGAGGATTTTCCAAAGTCCCGAAGAGGTTAGGGACCGTCCATCATCCAAAGAGACAGCTGGCGTAAGATCTACAACTCTGGAGCGGAAGCACTTCGAAAGTTTTGTAGACAAGGAGAAAGTGAAATCGTCGAAGAGTTAGAGGTTGAAATAGACCCTGGTTGTTGGTTTTCAGGAGGTATGTGTCAATGGATCATGAACTCCCCGAAAGAAAGCAAGCGTGGAGAAGTTGAGACTTTTGAAAGCCGAATTCTCGAAGTGGACCAGAACCATTGATTTGGGTGAACACATGGCGCCTGATATAGAACTTCAGGTATGGAATACTTCGAGGGAAAAGTGGAGGTTGGAACACCCTGAACTCCTAAAGTGCGGAGTCCCGAAGTAGATATCGATCGTTGATCTGTCAATGGATTTTGACGATGGGGAACCATTGCGGAGCGCAGAGGTGAAATTAGGGAACGTGCTAATTCATGGACCACAATTTACCAACATCATTCATCTCGTCGAGACGGGGGATCAACGACCACGATTAGATAGAGTTGGGTGAGTACTTTTCTGATTGCAATGATTTATGCCTCCGACAAAGAGCAATCATGTTGGTGCACCACAATCATTTTGAACCATTGATCAATGAACAAATGGATAATGACCAGATCATGAACATGAAAACCTGAGGGACAACAAAAGATGATCATACCAGAGAGAGGTGGGTGCCATATGACCCATGCCTTGGGTAATAACAGGGCCTATGGTTGATTTAGTTTGACACTAGCAAGGTCTCAAGGAGATAATCCAACTCGGGGAGATTAAGATCCTTGACCATGAAATCGCACAACCCCGAGGGAGAGTAGGGGGGTATGCGCCATGATGGGTTGATTTCTTGATGTCTATGGGTCCACCTATCCATATTGTACTACGTATCGAAATATGAGTTAATATTTCCACTACATGTATATGATGCTTGTCACCACAACCCTCCAATCTAATCCAATGGTGGGGATTCATGTGAGGTTTTATAGTGCACTTGCACTACCTCATTCTATGCACTTGCTCTTTCCATTTTTTCCAACCATTGTTAAGGTTTAGCACTACAACTTCTATGTTGAAGCTGAGACAATGTGGGATTTTTCCTTTATGGTTTCTAGCAAACATTACCTAATTCATATTTTAGTTTGAGGGAATGGGAGATCAGGTTATTTCTTCAATTTTGGATCTTTTCCACTAAGATTTGAATGTTATTCCCCATGGTGAGATATGGGATCAAAAATATACTTTGACCTATTACACTATATATTTGAGGAGGTGGTTTTTCTAGCATCATGGTTTGGTTTCAAGCCTCAATATTTGTTTTTTAATATACACAATGTCGTTGGATATTCGACAAACTGATTGACAGTACTAATCGTTAGAGGTATGACACCCCCGTCGAAGGTACTTTAAAACCATTGGATATTCACCGAAATCAGTCATCGAATATCGGACGGCCTAAATGACATTACTAGCCATTGGAGGTATGGCACCCCTAATAGAGGTATTGTGCTACCATCGGATATTCATCAAAAGAGGACGTCAAATATCCAATGTTGGGACCGACAGTATTGACCATATGGAGGTATGGAACCATCATCATAGGAATTATTGTATCATTGGACATTCGACAAGCACAGTTGTCAGATATGATACCACGTGTCCGAGAGTGATAGTTATACAGGCGTAGGATATTTTATGTATCTTTATGTCAGACTTACGACATATAGCTGTCGGAAACAATGTCTAATTTCGATGATTTTTTGGCCCTTAGGGTTGTCAATATAGTTGACGACAGGTTGTCAGATATCCTACATCCGTACGTTCGTCGGATCGCTGACATGAATTCATTGACGAAACTAATGGAGGGCCGACAAAATTGCATCAACAAATCGACGTAGCACCGTCGGATTTCAGTGCACAAGAAGTAGTGACTTAAATTTTCACTTTTGTATTTGTTAAAGTGACACTGAGGTCGCATTTATATTTAATCACTTACTAACCTTTGACATATATTTGTTCACTTACTAACCTTTGATATCAATGAAAATTTATTCAGCAATTGATTGTCTGAATGGATCTAACCATTTGTGGTTGTTGGAAATTGTTTGGGTTTGTAGGGTCATCCAACTTCGGCATGGAAAGAATGTTGACCAAAAATTTCTATGAAATATCGACTACCATGTTGATCTGACAGACTCAAGGGTTCTTGGTATTGCATCAACAAATTTCCCTTCGACTACACTCTGAAATGATAGTGCACGAGAAAGTATTCAAGAGGGAGACCTTCCAGTATTCATTTTTTTCATCATGATCTTGTCTCAACAGAATATATAGTCACCAGAACAACTCCACTCGACCATTGTAGTAATTGAAATTGTCTCATTATTTCATTTTCATTATTTCAAAGCACTCGACCAGGCTATCCCATGTATTCTAGTAGTCCATTGTATTCCTATAACTCAATATTCATGTAGATTTTACTGTATTTCCATGCCATAATCCACTATGGTAATTCTTGTCTTCATGTTGACATCAATGCCAACACGATATTTCCATCAATATCCCCCTTTGGCATTGATGGAAACACATCATACAAAATGCTCCCCTAACAATGCGTAATTGTTTTACCATTATTTTTTCACCCTTTGACATCAATTTCAAAGACTCTGATATCATAATGAGGTTAATCACCAATTGTCTATTGCTCAGCCTTCTTTTGTTTTGAGTGACAATACTTGTCATTTTTTTATTTTTTTTGTTGCTCCCCCTATCATCATGACCTTTTTTTATTATTATAGGGAGATTACTCCCATATTCTTCCTTAAATGTTCAAATGTTTCTTTAGGAAGGGGTTCAGTGAATATGTTTGATATATGCTCCTTTGAACAAACATACTCCAACATAACCTTTTTTTCACTAACTTTCTCTCTCAATAAATGATGCTTGATGGGTATATGTTTGGTGTTTGCATGCATGAATGGATTCTTGGAGATGTTGATGACACTTGTATTGTCACAATAGATAGGTATCGATTGATTACATTCAATTTAATATCCTCCAATGTTTGTATCATCCATAAGATTTGAGTGCAACATTCATCAACTGCAATATATTCAGCCTCTGTTGTAGATAGTGAAATTGATGATTGTTTTTTACTTGACCATGAGACTAGATTGTTCGATAGTTGGTTGTCATTGATGTGAACAAGCAGTGGTTTTCATTGATGTCAACAAGTAGTGGTTGTCATTGATTTCAATACATGTGATGGGTGTATTTAGAGAAGTATCCAAAGTGGTCCCCTTATGGCATAGCCCTATGCATGGCCCTCATGGGAAGAATCTCTAAAGAATTCTACAATAAACCCATAGGTGTGGTCATGAATCCTGAAGTTGTCTAAGGAATAAGGACATGAAGGATAGTGTAAATGAATTTAATACATTCATATATGGATAGTACTCGTCGTTTCTCTTTTGGTGATAGGTGGTATGCCATGTGGCTACTCACAGTTGAGGATTTATGAGGTCATGAAGTTGGAATCCCCAAATATGGGTTAAGAAGCCCCTAATTGGTTATAAGACAATTAATGAAAGGGTTAAGTGGTTGTAACAAGAAACCTATAAATTAAGGAAAAGTGGTTACTTAGAAAAAGTATAAATACCCCTCAAGGAGTCTTTCATAAGTACATTCACACACAACTCTATTGATTATCTTTGAAGAAATTTTGGTCTATTGGTGAATCTAAGTCTGAATTTGAGGTAGAAATTCTGACGTTACGAAGGAAGTTCGAAGGAAAAATTACCAGAGTTGCAGTAAAGGTGATAACCTTAGTTTAATAGGTTATCCACGGATTACAATTCTGCAGGGCGCGGACATCTGCGGGCTATAGTGGATAAAAGAGCGGATATTCGTAGGTAGTAGAGAAGCAATTCACAGATCTATGGAAAAGGGTTTGAATTGTTGGAGAGTTAGTTTTCATTGATGTCAACCCTAAGATCATTTGATATACCCTAGATTTTTTATCGATATTGATGGTGCATTAGTTTTCATTGATGTCAACAAGAATGGTTGATGGAAGCAGATGTGTTGGGTGCATATTATGAATTCTACATGAAGCCTCGGATGTGTGGTCATGAGAACCAAATTTTTTTGAGGAATAAGGACATGAAGGACAATGAAAATGCATGTAACACAGTCATATATGGATAGTCTTCATCGTACAGTTTTTGGTAATAGGTGGAACATCACATAGTTCCTCATGGTTGAGGAATTATGAGGTCATAAAGTTGGAATCCCCAAAGATGGGTTAAGAATCCCCTATGGAAGCCCCAAATATGGGTTAAGAAGTTCCTAATTGGTTGCAAGTCATTAATTAGAGGGAAAATTGGTTGTAAAAAGAAAGTTCAAGAAGCCCTAAAGTTAAGGAAAGAGGTTACTTAGAAAAAGTATATATACACCTGAAGAAGTCACTCATAAGTACATACACACACACACATTCTATTGAATATATTATATGGGAGTAAGTGATTTTTATATGAGGCAAACAAGGAGATCTCAGGTGAATTTCAAAGTGAATATGAAGTGAAGAAGGGTGAAATTCCAAGGGAGGATGAAGTCTTGTGAGGATGTGTTGTAAGGTATGTTATTTACAAGCCTTCTTATAATTTTAGCTATAAATTTATTTCTAGAATGATTCGAACAATGAAAACTGGAGGATATTGAGATGAAATATCAAACTAACTTTGGTAGAAATTTCAACTTCTTGATCATTTTAGTTTTGGAGATACACTCTGTGGAAAATAGGTGTTCCGGGTAAAATAGTGATAACTTATTCATAGAGTATCAAAATTAAGTGAGACAAAATGACTTGGATATATTACATTCTGCAGTATTTTTTTTATTGCTTTTATATCCACATATCCAATATTCCGCGCATGGAATGCTCTACAAGTTCACTCTCTAGAATAATCCAGAATTCAACAATGTCTTCCATTTTTGCTATAACTCCTTTTTTGGGATCTTACAAGAAGTGAAACTTGAAGGAATTACAAACAAGATATCGAATAATATTGGGTAAAAGTTTAAAACATTTATTCATTACAGGTATGGATTTATGCTTGCTGAAAGTTAGGGTTTGTGAATAATCCAAAAACTAGTCCCGTGAGACTAAGGTAAAGTTTGATGAAGATGTCATTCTCTTGTTACTGAAGTTGGGGAAGGTCTGCAGGTATGTGATCACATAAACTATGTATGTTAGAAATTTACAGGTATGTTTATATACATGTTTTTAGGGTTACATGTTGATGATGTTATGGTGCATGCCTAAGGCAAGTCTTTGGTATACTGTTGAGGCATTGGCACATGCTTGAGTCACATATTAGGTGCATGGTTGAGGCATATACCTGGTATATGATCTTGGTTGTTTGGTAATTTTTTTAGGAAATTCATTGATGATATATTATGGTACATGGTGTATGGAATGATTGATACTTATCATAAGTGATATGGTATATGGTTGAGGCACATGGTTTGTGGAGCATCTTAGATATTGGGCACATTGTTTTAGATAAATGTTTGGTATATGTATGAGGCATTCCTTGGTGACATTGATGCATGGTGAGATACATAGTTGATGCATGATATGGCTTTGGCACATGGTATGGCACAAGTTTTGTTTGATGCATGATTTGGTACATGGTATGGTACAGGTTTTGGTACATGATTTATGCATGATTTGGTACAGGTTTGGTACATTATTTAGTACATGTTTGGTACATGATATGGTACATGTTTGACACATGGTTGAGACACATATATTGTGATGGTATGTTGGTGATATTTGTACATGCTTGGTAGAGGCATGTGGTGGTGATGTTGAGCATATGGTTGAGAGGTGTTCTTGGTGATCATGGATCTGGTTTCATTGATGTTGAGTATCGGTTGATCCAGGGGATCAAAAAAATGCTCAAAAATAAAAGTGTTTGAAATTGCTCAAAAATGGTTTCATTATGTAGATCTCATCCTCACAATCCTAATGCAACTTCAATGGGATCAAACAAAGATTGTATGAGGAAGTTATTGTGTTATGTCCATTTTCCCAAACACGCAAAATTTGTTGATTGTACAGTCTATATAGTCCGTACAGGTTAACGTGGAAGCTGATTGTATAGCCTGTACGGCCATACAACTGACATGGCAGGGTGACATGGACTACTGGTGTGGCAAGGTGACTGGGCAGGCGATGTGGACCAATATTTGGTTGACATGTGGAAGTTGTGTGGACCAATGTATGGGTGCCATGTGGCCCACTCAGGGGCCGCCATGTGGCACCCCCTCCATGTGTAAAAATTTTGGGTTTGGCTCCATGGGGGTTGAACCCACAACCTATGGGAAAGGGAAAAGGTTTCGCATAGGCTAGGCCACAAGCCCATCTGCAGTTGTTTCTTAACCCTTATATTTGAAACTGATATTTAAGCTTGAGTTATGGTTAGTGCGGGCAGAAAAAGGGTCAGGCTTAGCCCCAACCCATGGCCACACACACAAATGCTATGCCATATGTCCAAGTGTGTGGGGATGGAGGAACTAGCTGATGGGGTGCATTTTTTTAGCACCGTCCCTCGGCCACGTGGAACACACATACCCCCATGCGACCATAACCTCCGGAGAAAGGGTGCCAATTTCGCTAACTATGGGCCAAATTCACCCACGTGCCCACAATGGTAGGATAGCTAGGTTTTGGAGTGGGTTCCAGGTTTTTCATACTGTGGGTGTGTTTTGGAGAGGAGAGACAACAAGTATTGGGGAAAAACTTCCAAGAAGGGTATTTTCTTCAATTTTTGGCCAAACCAAGTGCAGAAAGAGCCCAGCTAGGGATTTTTGGACATTTTGGAGCCATCTACTTTGCATTATGAGCATTGTAAAGAACTATTTTTAACACTTTGAACATATAATGAAAATGATCCATTGGAAGCTGGACCAAGAGATGTATCCCAAGAGAGGGGTAAACTCCTTTATCATTTTTTTGTGTTATGTTCTTATTTTGATGGTTGTTTATGATTGTTTATGTTGTTCATTTTAAGTATAAAAACTCAATATTTTCATGTGCTTGCAACTTGATCCAATTTCCCAAGACACATACATTTTTCACTTGCAATTTATATACACAAACCTTTATCATTTTCAGATCATTGGTGACAATGACAGGTTGATGTGACAGGTTGACAGTGACATATTGGATATAATGATAGGTTGAAAGGTATAGGTTGATGTGACAGTGGCAGTGAAAGTGATAGTGGTAGTGACAGTGGTTGTGAAAGTGAATGTGAAAGTGATAGTGGTAGTGACAATCGTTGTGAAAGTGACTGTGAAAGTGATAGTGGTAGTGACAATGGTGGTGGTAGTGGCAGTGATTACGGTAGTGACAATTGCTCTACATTTATACTTCAAGGAAGAAAAATGGGGCAAGGAAAGGGGGTTGCAGCCTCCTTCAATTTGGTGTCGAAGAACACAAGGACTTGGAGCTTCCTTCAAGTTGGAGCCTGAGAATCATGGGGTTGTAGCCTCCTCGTTGGATCCAGAGAATTCAAGGAGTTGTAGATTCCTTCATGTTGGAGCCTTTAAATAGCAGTTTGTAGCCTCCTTCCAATTTCATCTGGAGAATTGGGAATTTGTTTCTTCCAATGAATGTATTCTTTTGATATATAAGAAAGCATTCCATGGTTTTCTCCCATTTGCGTTTCCACGTAAATTTTAGTGTATTGTGTACTTGATGTGATGTTGTTGATGTGATGTTTCTTATGTTTATATTCTCATTATATATCGATGATAAATTGATAATATATAGCTGATAAAGTTGAATATTATATATTGCGGTCAAAAGTGGTAAAAGTTCTCATACTGATTCACCCCCCCCTCTTGGTATTCCAACAATTGGTACTAGAGTAGGTTCCTTTAGGAAATAGTTTAACCACTAGAAGGTAGATCATGGAGAGAAACAATATGTATAAGAAGGGAATACCATACTTTGATGGACATAACTATGAATGATGGAGCAGAAGGATGAAAACATATGTACAAGCATAGGGATTTGATGTTTGACAATTAGTAGTAGACGGATACAAAGAGCCTGCCACTCCTCTAGCAAACAAGGATGGAAAGAAACTCAGTCAAAACAATTTGAGGGATAAAAATGTTATCCTGAATGGTATGGTTGATTCAGTATATGTCAAAGTTATGCATTTTGATTCTACAAAGGAAGTTTGGGACAAAATTTAGAATTTTTATGAAGGAGATTCCAAAGTCAAGGAAGAAGCAAGAGAAGGTAAGAGAAAGAAATAAGTTATGCAGATACAGATGATAAATAAATAAAAAGAGTGTGAGAAGCTTGAAAAGGAAACCGTGACATTGATATTTGAAGTCAACAAGCTCAGCAACAAATGAAAAGGTCTCGAGTGTTAGAAAACATTCTCGGCATTCAAAGGCCATACAGTGACAAATATGGACTAGGATACAAGAATGTTCATTTTGAGGAAGGTTCAAGCTCCATGATGAAAGCAACAAAAAAAAAGAGTTATGAAGAAATTATCAAAGGAAGGAATCATGGTCAACAAGAATCAGAAAGAAATGAGTATAGAAGACCTTCTACATTCAGGCAACAAAGAAATTTCAATCATGATCAGCCAAGACAAGAATCCAGAAGGACTACACCACAAAGAAGATCATTCACTCCCAGGTATGTAAATTTATTTTATGGTCATTGTTTTAACTATACTAACTTTGGACATAAAGTTGTATATTGCAGGGCTTATGAAACAAATGTTTAAGCAAGAAATGCTTATGTGGCTCCATATAATATTGAATGTTACAAATTCCATAACTATGGACACATAGCTTAAAATTGTAGAAACCTAATAGAGCCTCCCATGAAGGAAAACACTAATGTCAGATACAGGAAATATTATAGAAGAAATGAAACACAAGAAGAGCAGGCGAATGAAGACGAGGTCCCAAAGATCGTACTCACAAGATTTACAGTAGCGCAATATCATAATGAATTCGCAAGAAAAGAAGAAGATGAAATAATCCAGGAAGAGGATGAAGTCATAATTCAAGAAGAAAATGAAAGAATGTTAGAATTAAAGAAGAGGATGAAAAGAAAGATGATGAATCCACATACTAAGAGGAATATTACTCTGCATCAAAGAGGGTATTTTTCTGAGCCATCCGGCTTGGAGACTCCCAGTAAATATGAATATTGAACAGGGGGATTCGGTGAAGTGACTACTACAAATCAAAGAACCATCCTTCGAGTAGTTTGAAGTGTTTGCAGAGATGGATTCAGATCAGTCAAATAGTAGAAGTACAGAATGATAGATGGATCAGCATTGTGGACAGTTGATTAGCAGAATTATGGACAACTTATGACATATGGAAAGATATGGATTTATGAGATCATTGGCAGGTCTATACATATATATGATAGATCATATCTACAATTGGAATCAGTGGGAAAATGGAATCAATTGGTCACAAGCATTGAAAGGCATGGCAGAACAGGGAAAGAGAAATCTTCAGTAGAAGTTACTTCATCGGAAGAAAATTGTGAAAAATATGGTCATTGATGTCTAAAAGTGAACATAACAGGACATGAATATTTGAAGTCAAGAAATTTTGAATGATTTTATATATGTCAAATAGTTACAAGAGGAAGCACTAATGGATAATAAGCAGCAGTGGAAGAGAGGAAAGGAAACATATATAGGAATCCCTACATTTATCAACACAACATCTTCTAGAGAAGAGAAATCATAAGATAAATAAAGGAGGATCAATAGCATGCAGATAGGGGGATACATATCGACAGGGGGAGCAACCCCAAGGAGAGATACCCTTTTCCATTGATGTCAAAGGGGGAGAGAGAGAAACATTGATGAGAAGCAATGGTCACAGGGGAAACATGAGTATTAGAGTATGAGTGTTTCCATCAATGCCAAAGGGACATATTGTTGGACATTTGGTTGTCATTCATTTCAACCCTCAGAGTGTTTGAGATACCTGAGAGTTGTGATCGAGATTGATGGTGAGTTAGTTGTCAATGATGTCAACAAGAACGATTGATGTCACCATATGTGTTGGGTGCATTTGATGAATTCTACACAAATCCCCAGATGTGTGGTCATGAGACCTGAAGTTTTTTTAGGAATAAGTACATGAAGGAAAGTGAAAATGCAAGTAACACACTCAGATATGGATAGTCCTTGTTGTACTATTTATGTTGATATGTGGAATGTCATGTAGTTCCTCATGGTTGAGGAGTTATGAGGTCATGAAGTTGGAAGCCCCAAAGATGGGTTAAGAAGCCCCTATGGAAGCCCCAAATATGGGTTAAGAATCCCCTAACTAGTTGCAATTCATTAATGAAAGGGTAAATTAGTTGTAACAAGAAAGTTCAAGAAGCCTTAAAGTTAAGGAAAGAGGTTACTTAGAAAAAATATATATACACCTCAAGAAGTCACTGATAAGTACATACACACACATTCTATTGAATATATTCTATGTGAGTAAGTGATTCTTATCTGAGGTAACCAAGGATGTCTGAGGTGAATTTCATAGGGAATATGAAGTGAAGAAGGGAAAAATTCCAAGGGAGGATGAAGTCTTGTGAGGATGTGTTCTAAGGTATGTTATTTATAGGTCATCTTACCATTTTAGCTATAAGTTTATTTATAGAATGATTCAGATAGAGAAACTTGGAGGATATTGAGATGATGTATTATAGTACTTGTGGTATCAATTTCAGCTTCTTGGTCATTTTATTTTCAAAGATACACTCTGTGGAAAATAGGGTATTTGGCTAGTGCTAAAACTAGTCTCAAACAGGTGTTTTGGGTAAGACCATCATAACGTCTTCATAGAGTACCAAAATTTAGTGAGACCAAATGAATTGGATATATTATAGTCCTTGTTATTTTTTTTATGATTTTCATATCCCAATATCCAATATTCCATGCATGGCATGCTCTACAAGTTCACTCTCTAGAATAAGCCAGAATTTAGTAAGGTCTTCCATTTTTTCTATAACTCATTTTTTGTGATGTTCCAAGTAGTGACACTCTGAAGAATTGCAGAGATGATATTGGAGAATAATGGGTACAGGCTTCAGACATTTATTCATTACATGTATGGATTTATTCTTGTTGAAAGTTAGGGTTTGTGACTAATCCAAAAACTAGTCCCGTGAGACTAAGGTAAAGTTTGATGAAGAGATATTCTCTTGTTGTTGAAGTTGAGGAAGGTATGCAAGTTTGTGATCACATAAACCAAGTCTATTACAGAGTTACAGGTATGTTTATATGCATGTTTTTAGGGTTACATGTTGATGATTTGATGGTGCATGCTTGAGGCAAGTATTTGGTATACTGTTGAGGCATTGGCACATGCTTGAGGCACATATTAGGTGCATGGTTGAGGCATATAGTTGGTATATGATCTTGGTTGTTTTATAATTGTTTTAGGAAATTCATTGATGATATCTTATGGTACATGGTGTATGGAATGATTGAGACATATCATAATTGAATGGTATATGGTTGAGGCACATGGTTTGAGGAGCATCTTGGGTATTTGGTACATTGTTTGAGATACATTTTTGGTATATGTATGAGGCAGTCCTTAGTGACTTTGATGCATGGTGAGATACATAGTTGATGCATGATATGGTTTTGGCACATGGTATGGCACAGGTTTTGGTTTATGCATGATTTGGTACAAGTTTGTTACATGGTATGGTACAGGTTTTGGTAGATGATTGATGCATGATTTGGTACAGGTTTGGTACATGATTGTTAGAAAAACAAGACCGTGGATAAATAAAATAAAACAAATGCAGAAACAAAACATAGAAGATACACAATACAATAGAGACACAGATTTATGTGGTGCACCCAGTGTGGGCTACGTCCACCAGAGAAATTGCCAGGTCCTTCCTTTATTATTATCCAGCAAATGAAGGGATACAACCTACAACAAAACCCGTTGTAATTTCCTCTTCTTTCTCTCATAGTCTTATCTCTCATAATACAATACTCACCATAATGCATAGCCGCAATACATTTCCCTCATAATAGAGGGTTGCCTTCTAGGACAAAAAACCCTAACATAATTTCTACCGTTAGATCTGGAACCTTATAATGAATGGTCCAGATTTACAATGAAATTACAATATACATTTACAAGGCAATTTTTCCTTTGGGGGCTTCACCCCTGAACCCCCGTCGGGGGCCCACTTTCCCCCGAACCCCTGAGCCGACAGGATAGGGCCCCCGAACCCCGTAGAGGGGGTACCCACCCTCTGCACTCCCTTGCGTGGAAGAGTGTACATACTTTTGGGGTGTAAAGTCTTCATGGGGTATAAACATGGCTGAAAGCAAGGACCTATGAATCAGGAACATAATTAGGCTCCACAACCAATAATCTCCCACTTGGAGACTAATTTCAACAACTCCAATGTTGTTGTATATGATGGAATTTGAACCTTCTTGAACCTGGAAAATTTCTCATCTTCATCTTCATTCTTGAAGACCAACTGAAACTGAGTAGGAACTTAGTTTCTCTCTGGCTACTCCCTTTGTTAACATGTCTACATGATTATGGCTAGTGTGTATCTTTTCCAACCTCAAATTTCCATCTTCCAAGGTGGAACGTATGAAGTGGTACCTCAACTGTATATGCTTAGTCTTTGAATGGAAGGCTGAGTTCTTTGCAAGATGAATTGCACTCTCACTATCATGGTACAACCTATTATTCTTCTGCTTCTTTCCCAATTCCTCCATAAACCTTTGTAACCAAATCATCTCTTTAGTAGCCTCTGTAGCAGCAACATACTCTGCCTCTGTTGTTGAAAGTGCAACAACCTTTTGCAGTTTCAAAATCTAACTTACTGTTGTTCCACCTATAGTAAAAACATACCCTATGGTGCTCCTTCTGCTGTCTTTATCACCTGCCATATCTGAATCAACATATCCCTGTAGAAAAGTGTATGAATCTCCAAAACATAATGCATGAGTAGCAATACCTCTCAAATACCTGAGAATCCACTTTACTGCCTCCCAATGTTCTTTACTTGGATTGTTCATTTACCTTCTCACAACTCCCACTGCATGTGCAATATCTGGTCTTGTGCAAACCCTTGCATACATCAAGCTGCCAACTGATGATGAATTAGGGACCCTAGACATGTATTCTATCTCCTCCTGTGTCTTGGGACACATTTCCTTAGTTAATTTTAAATGGCTTGCCAAAGGTGTACTAATTGGTTTTGCATTCTGCATTCTAAACCTCTCCAACACCTTCTTTGTGTACTCACCCTGAGACAATGTCAATTTGCGATTTTTTTTGTCTCTTGTTATTCTCATGCCAAGGATTTTCTTTGTAGCACCCAAATCCTTCATCGCAAATGAATTGGCTAATTTCTTCTTGAGCATATTTATATCCTACATATTAGACCCTGCAACAAGCATGTCATCTACATACAATAGCAAGATAATATAGTTTCCATTTTCTAGCCTTTTAAAATAAACACAATGATCGGAATGACATCTACTATAACCCTGTTCTGTCATAAACCTGTCAAACTTCAAATACCACTGCCTTGGAGCTTGCTTTAGTCCATACAAGCTCTTCTTCAAACTGCATACCAAATTCTCCTTCCCTTTGACCT
>SNQJ01S0144618.1:24246-45440 GCA_010110895.2 Picea sitchensis
TTAAATTCATTTAAATGATCTACAACAAACCCACCTTCTGACATCTTCATATTAAATAATCTCTTCATTAGAAATACCTTATTGAACATCGAGGGTTTTTCATACAGTTTATCCAATGTGTCCATCAAATCCTTTGTTGTCTTTTCTTTCGAAATATCGAAAGACACTGACGCTGCCAAGCTCAGTTGTATCGTTCCTAAAGCCTTTCTGTCAAGAATATCCCATTCTTCATCCTTCATGGCCATCGGCTTCTTTGCTACTCTGCCCAATGGTAGGAATAGATCCTTCTGATATAAATAATATTCCATGTACATCTTCCATAACTGGTAGTTTTGGTCGTTAAATTTCTCGACCCTAAACTTTCCATCTTCCGACATTGCTCCCAATCGAACCAAGAACCCTCTTTTCATGTGAGTTTCCTTTCGCTTTGATACCAATTGTTATAAAAACATATCCATGGAGCAATAAAATAAAACAAATGTGGAAAGAAAAGACAGAAGATACACAGTACAATAGAGACATAGATTTGCGTGGTTCACCCAGTGTGGGCTACGTCCACCAGAGAAATTGTCAAGTCCTTCCTTTATTATTATCCAGCAAATGAAGGGATACAACCTACATCAAAACCCACTATAACTTCCTCTTCTTTCTATCACAGTCTCCTCTCTCAGAATACAATACTCACCATAATGCATAGCCACAATAAATTTCCCTCATAACATAAGGTTGCCTTCTAGGACAAAAAACCCTAACATAATTTCTACTGTTAGATTTGTGACCTTATAATGAACGGTCCAGATTTACAATGAAATTACANTCGGGGGCTTCGCCCCCGAACCCCGTAGAGGGGGTACCCCCCTCTGCACTCCCCTGCGTGGAAGAGTGTACATACTTCTGGGGTGTAAAGTCTTCATGGGGTATAAACACAACTGAAAGCAAGGACCTTTGAATCAGGAATATAATCAGGCTCCACAACCAACAATGATTTGGTATAGGTTTGGTACATGATATGGTACATGTTTGGTACATGGTTGAGACACATATATTGTGATGGTATGTTGGTGATATTGGTACATGATTGGTAGAGGTATCTATTGGTGATGTTGAGCATCTGGTTGAGAGGTTTTCTCTCTAATCGTGGATTTCGTTTCATTAACGTTGATTATCGGTGATAGTGATAGGTTGATGTGCCAGGTTGAATACAATGACAGTTTGATAGCTACAGCTTGATGTGACAGTGGCAATGAAAGTGATAGTGGTAGTGACAGTGGTTGTGAAAGTGACAAAGTTAGTGACAGTGGAAGTGATAGTAGAAATGATTGTGGTAGTGACAGTTGGTCTAGATTTATACTTCAGGGTTGTAGGATGGGGCAAGGAAAGGGGGTTGTGTCCTCCTTTTGGTCAGTGTCAAAGAACACAGGGAGTTGGAGCTTCCTTCAGGTTGGAGCCTTGGAATCAAGGGGTTGTAGCCTCCTTCTGGTTAGAGCTAGAGAATTCAGGGAGTTGTAGCTTCCTTCAGGTTACATCATGTAAATAGGAGGTCATATCCTCCTTCCTATTGCAACTGGAGAATTGGGAATTTAGTGCTTCCAATGAATGTATTATTTTGATATATAAGAAATCATTCCATGGTTTTCTCCCATTTGGGTTTCCATGTAAATTTGGGTGTATTGTGTACTTGATGTGATGTTGCTTATGTTTATATGCTCATGATATATTGATGATACATTGATGATATACTATTGATAAATTTAAAAATTATATATTGTGGTTAAAAGTGGTAAAAGTGCTCATATCAATTCACCCCCCCTCTCAGTATCTCGTGTTTGTTGAATATGGCATGCACTAGGTTGGTTTGTTGATATGAGACTGTATGCACTAGGTCTTCTTCATGAGTAAAGGTATGTCTTTTATATGTTTGGTTGACTCTTGTATCATGGATGGTATGGCACATTCTTGAGGCATGTCTTGGAGGCCCTTTTTGGTATATGGTTGCATATGATTGAGGTCCATGTTTTGATGTTATTGATATATGCTTGAGACATATCCTTGGTACATTGTATATGATTTTCACGGTTCATTATCAGAGGCACTTATTTGTGATAGTAGCATATATTTGAGGCATATCTTATAGTATATGGTATGATGCATGCTTGAGGTACATTTTGGTACATGGTTTGGATACTTGATGTTGATATGGTCTATATGAGTAGATCTGGTTGATATATTAATGACATATACAGTGACAGGGATAGTGACAGGATACAAGTTGATGAACATAAAATGACAGGTTACAGGTTGATGTGATAGTGATAGTTTGGATGACGGGTTGATTACAGGTTGATTATCAGAGGCAGTGGTAGTATCAGTGGTAGTGATAGTTTGGTATACACTTATATTTCAGGGTAGCATGAAGGGGAAAGGAAAGGGGGTTGTAGCCTCTTTCTCGTTGGTGTCTAAGAACACAAGGAGTTGGAGCTTCCTTTAGGTTGGAGCTTGAGAATTAGGAGGTTGTAGCCTCCTTTTGGTTGGAGCCATAGAATTTAGAGAGGTGTAGCTTCCTTTAGGTTGGAGCGTGTAAATAGGGGTTATAGCCTCCTTCCAGTTGTATATAGATAATTGGTAAGTTGGTGCTTCCAATGAATGTATTCTTTTATATATAAGAAAAAAATTCCATGGTTTTCTCCCAATTGGGTTTCCACGTAAATTCTGGTGTATTATGTTTATGTGACTATTTATTATGCATTGTTGATCTATATTGTTGATGATATATTGAATTATAATGATAAATTGTAGAACACTATTATTGAAGATAATATATTGTGGCTAACAGTGATTATTATTCTCATAATGATTCACCCCCCTATCAGTATTCCAACAATTGGTATCATAGAAAGTCCTTCAAGAAACAATTTAACCACTGGAAGGAGATCATGGAATATGCTAAGATTGGAATACCAAGGTTTGATGGTCAGAATCATGCCTTCTGGAATAAAAGGATGAAAACCTTTTTACAAGCAAAGGGATTTGATGTTTGGCAGTTAGTATTAGATGGATATGCAGCACTAACCACTCCCCCAACTAACAAAGATGGAAAGAAACTCAGCGAAAACAACTAAAAGGATAAAAGCACCATTCTGATTTGTTTGGATGATTCAGTATTTGTCAAAGTTATGCATTGCAACACTGCAAAATATCTTTGGGATAAAATTTGAAATATTTATGAAGGAGATGCCAAAGTCAAAGGAGATAAGCTTCAAACCCTTAAATATAAGTTTGGGCAATTGAAGATGAAGGAAGACGAAGGAAGACGAAGACATTGCAACCTACTTTCTGCGAGTTGACGAAATAGTGAACACTATTAGAGGACCGGGAGATTTGATGAATCAATGGTCATTCAAAAGGTTCTAATATCTCTTCCCATGAGATTTGATCCTAAGATATCGTCCCTGGAAGAAAGAATGGATATTAACTGTTTGAGTATGGACGAGCTACATGAAATATTCACAGCTTATGAAATGAGGATAGAACAAGAGAACCCAGTCACGGAGTAAGAATCGTTCAAGGAATCCAAGAAGACAAAAAAGAATAACAAGCAAAACTCAAAACCAGATTGTAGTTGCAACGATGATTAAAAGGAAGATAAAGAAGAGGAAAAAATTGTAACAAAGTTGAAAAGAGGAACTAGCAAGTACAAAGGTATGCTTCCATTGAAATTTAATTGTGATGATATTGGTCATTTTTCTTCTAAATGTCCTTATGCTAAGAATAAAGGAAGTGATGAAGAAGAAGATCCTAAGAATAAAAAGAAAAATCAAAAGGGAGAGAAGAGAAGAAAAAAAAAGAAATTCTTCAAGAAAATTGTCTACTCAAAGGAAGACAACTCCTCATCAGACGAGGATGATTATAGTGATAGTGATTCATATAAAGTACTCTTCATGGCAGTAGAATATGATGATGATGATTCTAAAGAATAAGAAGAATTTGATATCAGAGAAGAATTAGTTAGTGACTTAGAAGAACTAAGAAAAGAAACAAAGAAAAACAAGTCACTCAAGGAAGAATTAAAGATGAAAGAAGGATCTCATAACTCCAACTCAGGAGAAATCGGGCAGATAATCGTGAAGTTAAAAATATAGGTAGAAGAAGACAAAAGGATTGAAGAAACTCTCAAAATTCAGTTAGAAGAAAAGGAGAAGATGATTGAAAGCTTGGAAGCAGAAATAGTCACTTTAAGAAAAGATCTTTAGAAGAAATATATGCAGCAAAATAGCACCAAAATATTGGATGAGATCATCAACAATCAAATACCATACTATGACAGGTATGGGATAGGATACAACCATATGCATGTATAGAAAGGTTCAAGCTCCGAGACAACAGAACAAAAAGCAGAACAAAGCATCTATGCAGAAATAGTCAAGGGTATTATCAAGAAAAAGGAATACAAGAAGACCCAAGAATAAAATCATAGAGGAACTGGACCACCTAGAAGATTCAGAACACAGAATCCACAATCAGTAACATATCAAGAAGAAGACGGATTCAAAATAGCAACAACTTTCAAAAGATCCCCTACATCTAGGTATCAAACTATTTTTCTTGGTTTATGTTATTCTTGTAACAATTTTGGACACAAAGCTGCAAATCGTAGATCATATCCCAAGAATATAATAAATTGTGAAGGTTATTCAAACAATAGTTATCCTATAAAGGCACATGAAGCATAGAAAATAAATCACGATAGTTTTGGTTCACTAAGTAATGAATTAGAGTGCTACAAGTGCAACAATTTTAGACACATGGCCAATGATTGTAGACTGATTGTTCCTTCAAGGGAACCAAATCATAATATCAATAGGAACCACAAAGGATATGGAGAAGGAAGCAGGATCAATTTAACATTGAAGAAATGCTCGCTTGCTCTACAAGCGCTACATAAGAAAAGTGGGTGGTATGTTTACAGTGGTTTTTCGAATCAAATGATAGGTGACAAGAATAAATTTCTGACCCTGAAGAGGGAACAAGATGGATCTTTTTTGTTTTCCAATGATAACTCAACCAAAATTATAGGTACATGCACAGTCAAGATTGGAAGCAAAGATTCCAAGGAAGAAAATGTTCTATTGGTTGAAGATATGAAGCACAATATACTAAGTGTAATTCAAATGTGTGATCAAGGACACAAACTTTTGTTTAACTCAGAAAAATGTGAGATAAGGAAAGAAGGATCAGGCAAGTTGGTGGCTACAGCTATACGAACCCCAAACAACATATATTTCCTGAATGAAATTGGAAAGGAAAGATGTTTCTTAGGAAAGGAAAATGAAAGTTGGCTATGGCATAGAAGAATGGGTCACATGAATTTTGAAAACCTTGTTAAAATCAACAAAAAGGAAGTAGTGAAAGAAATGCATGAGATTTCAAAGCCAACAAATAATCTATGTGAACATTGTCTACAAGGAAAACAAACAAGTACCAAGTTCAAATCAAAATAGTACTCCACGAAAAAACCATCGGAGATTGTACATATTGACCTATGTGGACCGACAAGAACGAAGGGATTAAATGGTAAACAATATTGTATGCTATTGGTTAATGACTATACAAGAACAACTACGGTTTGTTTTCTCGGGAAGAATTCAGAGGCATCCGAACACTTCAAGATTTACAAAGAGATGTTTGAAACCGATATTGATTTAAAAATCAAGTGTTTGAGATCTTACAATGGAGGAGATTTTACATCAAAAGAATTCATGTATTTTTGTGGCGAACATGGAATAAAAATACAATTCTCAACGGCCATGACACCTTATCAAAATGGAGTCGTCAAAAGGAAGAACAGAATAGTACAAGAAATGGCTAGAACCATGTTGAAAGATTCCAAGTTGAGTGACATATTTTTGGCACGAGCAGTACATATAACAATTCATATCCTAAACAGAGGAATGCTCAGAAGTAACATTGATAAGACTCCCTATGAATTATGGAAAGGAAGACCAACAAATATGAAGCATTTCAAAGTATTTGGAAGTAAATTCTATATCAAAAGAGAAGATGGAAGGATTAGAAAATTTGACTCCCAAGTGGATAAGGGCATATTGGTTGTATATTCAAGAAAAAGAAAATAATATAAATGTTTTAGCCCAAGACTAAACAAAATAATGGAAATCATCAATGTAACAATTGATGAAACAAATGAATGAAACACCGAAGAAATAAGTAAAGATTCAAAAGAGCGGGATGACAAGGAGGGTCTAAAACAAGAAGAAGTAGAAGACGAAGAAGAAGAAGAGCATCCAGAAGCAGAGTAAGAGGAATATGAGCAGAAGATACCTCCCAAGACACCTAGCTAACAAGTGAATAAAAATCATCCACCAGAACATATTATTGGGAATAAATATGCAAGAGTTGAAACCCGAATAAGAATACATTCATTGGAACAAAGGCATCTAGAAATATTATCCACAATTGAACCAAGAAGTTTTGAAAAAAATAGTGATGATGAATATTGGGTCAAGGATTTGGATCAAGAATTGGATCAAATAGAGAAAAATGACATATGGGAACTGGTTCCAAGGTTTAAGAATAAGAACGTGATTGGTATAAAGTAGGTTTTCAGAAACAAACTAAATGAGGATGGATAAGTAACCAAACACAAAGCAAGGTTAGTATGCAAAGGATATACTTAAATCGAAGGTATAGATTTTGAGGAGACCTTTGCCCCAGTTTCCAAGATGAAAGCAATTATATTGATCTTAGCCTATGCATGTTCCACAATAATCTAGGTGTATCAAATGGATGTAAAATCATCATTTCTAAATGGAGAATTAGAAGAAGAAGTCTACATTGAACAACCTGAAGGGTTTCTACTATTAGAAAAGGAAGAGTATGTTTGCAGGTTAAAGAAAGCATTGTATGGAATCAAGAAGGACCCCAAAGCATGGTATTTGAGATTGGATAAGTATCTACAGAAACAAGGATTCATGAAGGGAAATGAAGACAACAATCTCTACACAACAGTGGATCGAGATAATATATTGATAATTGAATTTTATGTAGATGATATTATCTTTGGAAGAAATGATGATAGGATGAGTCGGAATTTTTCCAAAGACATGTAGAATGAATTTGAAATTTCTTTGCTTGGTGATTTGACTTTATTTTTTGGATTACAGATATGTCAGCGTGATAAAGGTATCTTCATCTCCCAGACCAAGAACATCATATAAATTCTAAATAAATTTGGAATGGAAGATTGTAAAATCGTAAGTACTCCTATGCAGATCAATTGCAAGGTTAGAAAGGATGATGAATCTAAGGATCCATTTCATAGCATCTACAGATCAACGATTGGCAGCTTACTCTATGTGACAGCATCAATATTAGATGTGATGCAAGCAATTGGATAGGTTGCAATATTTCAAGCAACATCAAAAGAAACACATGTTATGGAAGTAAAGAGAATATTCATATATCTCAAAGAAACAGAATATTTTGGATTATGGTATCTAAAAGGGAATGAACTATCCTTTTTTGCCTACACAGATACAGATTGGGTAGGTAGAATTGATGATAGAATAAGTACAAGTGGAGAAACTTTCTAATTAGGTGAGTGTCTGGTATCATGGCTAATAAAGAAACAGTCATCGGTATCTTTTTCCACAACAAAAGAAGAATATATTGCAGCAACAACATGTTGCACTCAAGTTCTTTGGATGAAGTGGACCTTGCAGGATATACAAGTGGAATATGATGAGCCTATCCCGATACTTTGTGATAACATCAGTGCTACCAATATCTCTAAGAATCCAGTAATGCATTCCAAGAAGAAGCACATTCCGATCAAGTTTCACTTTCTACAGGAACATGTTATAGAGAATACCATTAATCTAGAGTACATTGGAACAAAATAAAATATGGTAGATATCTTCACCAAACCTCTTCCAAGGGAGAATTTTAAGTATCTTCAACATAAACTTGGAGTGGTTTTTTCCCCGAAGTGATCCACACAGCATTAGGCACATTAAGACAGAGGGAGAGAAGTAGAAGACATGAAGAATACAATTAAAGAATATTTTTAATGATTTCCATATACATCAGAGACTTACACGAGGAAGTACTATGAAGCGAAAGCATAGGCTTGCAGACAGGGGGAGCAACCCCAAAGAATAATTACTCTTTGTCATTGATGTTAAAGGGGGAGAGAAAGAAAAAAGGCATGGAAATGAAGATAAAGAACAATTTCATGGAGATAGGGGGAATTGTAAGTTTTAAACCTGCGAAGTAAAGCAATGCATATAGATTCTTAAGCAAGATAGAAATTAATCAATGGCTCATACACGGAGTACACAGAGATTTTATACTGGAAACCCTCAACCGAGAAAACCTTTATTATATTCATTATATTGAATTTCACCATTCACCATACAATATATACAATGTTTTTAGGTATTCCATAGATACCAAAACCCTAATCCCTTAATCCGGGCTTAATTTACAAAACCGCTAAAAATAGCAAAATCCGCTAAAAATAGCAAAAACCGCCCAAAAACAAAATTTGAGGCACTGCCCGGAACGTTGTGCGTAACTAGGGGGGGGGCATACATGCCCCCCCCTGGGGACCCCCTAGGAAATCGCTCGGCGCACACGACACAAACAGAGCACTAGTGTGAGGGATCGTCAGACGCAGTTGTCAAACCTGACGCGCCCACACACACATATGTAAATAATATAACACATACCCAACAGGAATGATGGTCATAGGGGGAGCATGAGCAGAAGCAAGAGTATTACCACCATGCCATCAGTGTTGCCAACAATGCCAAAGGGGGATATTGTTGGACTATTGGTTGTCATTTATTTCAACAAGCAGTGGTTTCCATTGATGTCAAAATATGTGATGGGTGTATTTGGATAAGTCTCCAAAATGGTCCCCTTACAGCATATCTCTAAGCATGGCCCTCATGGGAAGATGCTTTGAATAATTATACAAGAAACCCATAGGTGTGGTCATGAAGCCTGAAGTTATTTGAGGAATAAGTACATGAAGGATAGTGTAAATGCAAGTAATAAATTCATAGATGGATAGTACTCATCATGTTGTTTCCGGTGATAGGTGGTATGCCACGTGGCTCCTCACGGTTGAGGAGTTGTGAGGTCATGAAGTTGGAAGCCCAAAATATGGGTTAAGAAGCCCCTAATTGGTTACAAGATAATTAATGAAAGGGTTAAGTGGTTGTAACAAGAACACCCTAAAGTAAGGAAAGAGGTTACTTAGAAAAGGTATAAATACCCCTCAAGGAGTCTTTCACAAGTATATTCACACACAACTATATTGATTATCTATCGTGTGAAGAACTTTTGGTCTATTGGCAAATCTGAGGTTGTAATTCTGAGGTTACGAAGGAATGACAAAGGAAAAATTCTCAAAGTTGCAGTAAAGATGATAACCCTAGTTTCTGAGGTTATCTGTGGATTACATTTTAGTAGGGCGTGGACATCTGCAAGTTGTAGCAAATAAAAGCGTAGATATTTGCGGGTAGTAGAGAAGCAAGTCATGGATCTGTGGAAAGGGTTTGAAGAAGATGGTATCTCTTGTTTGTTGAATATGACATGCACCAAGTTGGTTTGTTGATATGAGATTGTATGCACCAGGTCTTCTTCATGAGTCAAGGTATATCTTTTATATATTTGGTTGAGGCTTGTATCATGGATGGTATGTCACATTCTTGAGGCATGTCTTGGAGGCCCTTTTTGTTATATGGTTGCATATGGTTGAGGTCCATGTTTTGATGTTATTGATACATGCTTGAGACATATCCTTTGTACATTGTATATGGTTTTCATGGTTCATTGTTAGAGGTAAATATTTGTGATAGTGGCATATATTTGAGGCATATTTGAGGCATATATTATGGTAAATGGTATGATGCATGCTTGAGGTATATTTCGTTACATGGTTTGGATACTTCATGTTGATATGGTCTATATGAGTGGATATGGTTGATATATCAGTGACAAGGACAGTGACAAGATGTAGGTTGATGATCAGATAGTCACAGGTTATAGGTTGATGATCAATTGTAGGTTGTTGATTAGTTACAGGTTGATGTGACGGTGACAGGTTCATTATCAGAGGCAGTCACAATATCAATGGTAGTGACAGTTTGGTCTACACTTATATTTCATGGTAGTAGGGCGGGGCAAGGAAAGGGGGTTATAGCCTCCTTTCAATTGGTGTCGAAGAACATAGGGAGTTGTATATTCCTTTAGGTTAGAGTTTAAGAATCAGAGGGTCGTAGCCTCCTTGTCATTGGAGCCAAAGAATTCAAGGATTTGTAGCTTCCTTTAGGTTGGATCTTGTAGATAGGGGGTCATATCCTCCTTCCATTTGTAGATAGAGAATTGGGAAGTTGGTGATTACAATGAATGTATTCTTTGATATATAAGAAAATAATTATGTGGTTTTCTCTCATTTGGGTTTCCACGTAAATTCTGGTGCATTGTGTTTATGTGACTATTTATTATGCATTGTTGATCTATATTGTTGATGATATATTGAATTTCAATGATAAATTGTTGAACAATATCATTGAAGATAATATATTGTGGTTAAAATTTATTATTGTGCTCATAACAATTCACACCCCCCCCCCTCGCTCAGTATTCCAACATAGACATTCCCCTAAGAAAATTGAATTTCCACTAGTGCTCTTTTTGTCATCCACACTACTAGCGCAATCAACATCTGTGTAGGCAATTAATTCAAATCCTTTGTTCCTTGGATACCATAAGCCAAAGTCTGATGTGCCCTTAAGATATCTAAATATTCTCTTGACGACCATCACATGTGATTCCTTGGGAGATGATTGAAATCTTGCCACCATTCCTATTTCATGCATGACATCATGTCTGGATGCAGTCAAATATAGTAGGCTCCCAACCATAGATTTGTAGAGAGTTGAATCTGCAGAAGGTGACTCATCTTCCTTGTTGAGTTTCAAACTAGTTTTCATTGGAGTGCTAACAGGTGCACTTTCAGCCATTCTAAACTTTTTAAGTATCTCCTTCAGGTATTTGGACCGAGTAATAAAAATTCCTTTCGGTGACTGGGTGATTTGAATTCCAAGGAAGAAATTTATCTCTAAAATCATAGACATTTCAAACTATTTTGACATTTCTTGAGCAAATTTATAACTTGATTCATCATTGTTGAAGTCAAATATGATGCCATCCACATAGACCATTGTAACTAACCAACTGTGTTTTTCAATTATAAGATAGATTTTGTTGTTAGACATGTCTCTTTTGAATCCTTGTTGTAGTAGGTACTTATCCAATCTTGCATACCATGCTCTGGGTTCTTGTTTAAGGCCATAGAGGGCCTTCTTCAAACTATACACTTTTTCTTATTTTCCTGGTTGTTCAAATCCTTATAGTTTTTCTCTGTAGACTTCTTCCTTTAGGTCTCCATTTAGATATGCATACTTTACATCCATTTGATAGACTTTAAAATTCTTAAAGCATGAATATGCTAGAAATTATTTGATGCATTCCATTCTTGCAACTAGAGCGAAGGTTTCTTCAAATTCAATCCCTTCTACTTGTGCATATCCTTTGCACACTAATATTTCTTTCTTCCTTATAACTTGACCATCTTCATTAAATTTATTTTTAAAATTTCACTTTTCCCCTACCACATTTTTGTTGTTTGGTATTGGGACAAGTTCCTAGGTCTGATTTTTCTCTATTTGATCAAGATCTTAATTTTCATCCAGTCGTCATCTTTGTTGGCCTATGAAAATGTTTTGGGTTCTATTAGGGAGAGAAATGCTTGTTCTGATTCATATTTTAGTTTTCTTCTTGTTTCAACTCCAGCGCTTTTGTTACCAAGGATTTGACTTTCAGGATGATTTCTTTGTATTCTCCTTAATGGTGCTTTTGTATCTTGTCTTGTTGATTCTTCCTCTTCCTTTTATTATTCACTTTATGAGTCATCCTCTTGTATTTCTTTAATTTACTCATCATCATCATCTCTTATCCTTTCATCAAATTGTGGATTATATTGATATTTGATCACTTTTTTTTTTAGATCATCCACTTTTACATTTTCACTTTCCACAATCTTATGTAGCCTCAGATTATAGCTTCTATAGGCAGTTTTGTTGGATGAGTAACTAAGAAATATGCCTTCATGTGATTTGAAATCAAATTTTCCTAGGTTATCATCATCTCTCTTTATGTAGCATATTCTCCCAAAAACTCTGAAGTGTTTAACTGATGTTGGTTTGTCAAACCACAACTCATATGGTGTTTTTTTGTGGTTAACTCTAAGTTGTTCTCTATGAATCATGTACATAATTGTATACATTGCTTCTCTCCAATATATATCTGGGAGTTTGGCTTCATTTAACATGGTTCTGGCTGCTTCTTGAACAATTATATTTTTCCTTACAACAACTCGATTTTGTTGAGGAGTTCTTGGAGCTTAAAAGTGTCTTTTAATTCCATGCATTTCACAAAATTTGTTGAACTCATTTCATATAATTTCTCCTCCATTGTATGATCTTAAGCACTTGATTTTGAGATTAGTCTCAATTTCAACTTGTGCTTTGAAGACCTCAGATTTTTCGAATGCTTCTAATTTTTCTTTGAGAAAGGATACCCAAGTCAATCTTATATAGTCATCAATGAATAAAATGAAGTAATGTTCACCTTGTATACTTTTAGTTCTTGTTGGTGCACAGAGGTCAATGTGAACAAGATCTAATGGTTTTGATGTAGAGTATTCATTTGTCTTGAATCTTACTTTTTTCTACTTCCCATGTTGGTAATGCCTACAAACAGAGTCTAAAGGTTTTATAATATTTTGCATGTCTTTCACGGCTTCCTTTCTACTATTTTTTATCAATTTATTGAAGCTTATGTGTCCCATTCTTTTTTGCCATATCCAACTTTCATCTATTTGGCCCATGCAACATTTTTCTTATTCTTTTGTGTTTAATATATATACATCGCTTGATGTCCTTGGTGAAACAACCACTAATTTTCCTGGAACTTCTTTTCTAATTTCACATTTTTGAGAGTCAAATATGAGAATGTTTCCTTGATCACATGTTTGGCTCACACTGAGGAGATTAGGCTTCAAAATTCTAGATAATAGTGGTTTTTCTTCTTTATATTTGTTATTTCTCGGACAGACTATACCCTTTCCAAGTATCTTGGCAGAAACATCATCTCCAAATATAACACTTCCTTTTTCTTTCATTTTCAGATTGAGGAATTTTTTTTTATCTCATGTCATATGCTTTAAACATCCATTGTCAACATACCATTGGCTTATTTTATTCTTGGCATATAAGGCTACCTTACATTCCATTTCATTTTCTTCTATTTTTTTTTCCTTCCATATCTTCTTTTAATTTTCTTCTTGGTTGTTGGAAATACTTGTCTTCATGGAATATTTTGATAGTTTGCAATTACTAGCTTTATGACCATAATTGTTGAATTTGTAGCATTCAATATTGTAATATTGTAACGGAGAAAATAAATTATAATTTATACTCCTTTGATTGCTACTAGACTCGTTGTTCTTATATTTTTCTTCTTGACTGTTGGAAATAATTTTCTTCATGGAATATTTTGATAGTCTACAATTACTAGTTTTATGACCATAATGGTTGCATTTGTAGCATTCAATATTGTAATCTTGTAATGGAGAAAATGAATTATAGTTTCTACTCCTTTGATTGATACTAGAATCGTTGTTCCTATGGTCATATCCTTGAACACTTTTATGATATTTCTTTCTATAAGCTTTACAGTCTAATGCTTTATGCCCAAAATTATGACAAGAAAAACAGTATCCAAGAAAAAATTGTTGATACCTTTTTGGGGGAGTTCTTCTTGGAGTAGTATTTCTTCTATACTCATTTATTTTTGGAGAGAGTGTGGATCTATGTTTATTAGAGTCATTCTTTATCTAGTTCTTTTCTCTTTTGAAGGATATATGAAGGGCAGTTGCATAAGTCTTTGGATTTTTACAACTTTTCTATATTCCATATTTTGAGCCTCTATCAGTTTCCTTGTGATCCTAACCTAGTCCAACCTTATTATTTGATGGTCTTTGACTGTTAATGATTTCATCCAAGATTTTTGAACTACTTTGAAATTTTGAATGGTTAGCTCCTTTCTCAAGTTTCCTTCTTAGAAGAAATATTTCATCCTCTAATTTTTCACAGTTTTGTTGCTTGTCATTAATTCATTTACTTAAGACTTCTTCAATTATTTTAGATTATTGTAGTTGAGTTTTCAATTCAGTAATGATCTGTTATGTTTTCTTGATGCTTTTTGAAACTTATTCTTCTCTTGATTTTTGTTCTTCCTTATAATCTAAGAGTTTCTCTTTTAATGATTTTTTCTTCCTTCTACATCTTCTCAATGCTTCGATGGAACTAATGAGTTCTCCTTCAAGATAAACTTCAACTTTTGGATTTTCTTCATTTTCATAATTATTATCTTCAGTGGTGTCAGTTTGAGTTTATATTCCCATAAATAAAACCTATGTATTGTCATCTTCACTCATGTCAGATGAGCTACTATCTTCTTTAGAATAAAATTTTTTATTTTTCTTATAGAATTTCTTTTTGTATTGGGATTTACCCTTTTTATGTTCTTTCTGGTTGTAAGCTTCTTCATCATCACTATGCTTTTCCTTGGGATAAGGAAATTTGGAGGAAAAGTGTCCAATTTTTCCACAGTTGAAGCATTTGAAAGGTAGCTTCCCCTTGTATTTTTCAAATCCTTTCTTAAGTTTCTTAATGAAGTTTGTTTCTTCCTCATCGGATTTTTCTGAGTTGCTTTCATTCGATACATGTTCATGGTTTTTAGTTCCTTTTGAGACTTTGAAAATTGTTTCACCTTTTGAAGGTTTTTCTTGTCTTGTTCTCATTTCATAGGCTGTGATGATCCCATGTAGTTCATCCATTGTGAGTTTTTCAATATTATCTCAATCTTCCTGTAATATTCCAGATATAAAATAGTATGAAGAACAAAAATAATTAGCTAGAAATGGAATATAAACAACAATATAACCAAAACAACACCGCAATAATACCAAAATGATACCAGAATAACACCACAAGAGCACTTTGATTACTGAGAGCAATGTTCACTTGCCTCTTCGAGGGGGCAACCTCCAGCAAAGTAGATCTCTATTAAAATAATATCCAAGAAAAAACTTATCATACCCTCGACTCCTATTTATACTAAATATGTATATCAAAAGAACAATCTAGTGGAACATCCTTCTAGAAGCGAAAGCTTCTATTAGGTCTTCTTACATTGGACTTATTCGTCCTTATTGATAGGACTTATTAATATTGACCTTTATTACATGGAAATATATTATTCTACCTACATGAGGGGTTAGGTCCCTAACATGTCCTCCCCCTTAAAAACAACCTTTTCCTCAAGGCTTGAGATGAGAAAATTGCTACAGAATGGTAGTTGGTTCCCAAGTGGCATCTGTTAGATGTATCTTTCCACTAGACTAACACTTCCTTGATGGTTCACTGACACAAAAGACGCTCACGTTGGTCCAAAATTTCTTGTGGTTGTAGCCAAATGGAGCCTTCTTCATCCAAATCAGGAAGGTTGGTTTGAGTTTGGCACTTAGTTCCAATCACCTTCTTTAAGAAGGAAACATGAAAAATAGAATGGATCTTATAATGACTGGGAAAAGCTAATTGATAAGCCACCTGTCCCACACGCTTAAGAATGGTATAAGGACCACAAAATTTGGGCACCAGTTTTAGACAATGGTTAGCCTTGAGGGAATTTTGCTTGTAAGGTTGAAGTCAAAGAAACACATGATCCCCTTCTACAAATTGATGTTCAAAGTGACCTTGATCTTCTTGTTGCTTCATGTGATTCTAGGCCATGAAAAAGTTCTCTTTGAGGGTACGGAGGATAGCCTCTCGAACTGTAAGCATTTGGTCAACTGTCTGGACCTTCGAGACGCCTAGAAAATATGAGAGACCTGAAGGTTGATTTTTTCCATATACTTCTTCAAAAGGAGTCATGCAGGTAGTTGTATGGTAATAAGTGTTGTACCACCATTCATCTAGTGGTAACCATTGAGCCCACTGATTTTTCCTTTCTGATTCAAAACACCTCAAATATGTTTCCAAACACTTGTTGACAACTTTAGTTTGACCATCAATCTGGGGATGATAAGTTGTGTTGAGATGCAATTGGGTGCCTTGTATCTTGAACAGTTCTTGCCAACAATTGATGGTGAAAGTTGGGTCGTGATCAGAAATAATAGAATGTGGCATGCCATGAAGCTTGAAGACCTGATCCATGAAAAGTTGAGCCATGGTGGATGTTGTAAATGGGTGTTGAAGAGCAAAAAAATGAGCATAATTGTAAATACTATCAACTAACACCATGATGACTAATTTATTTCATGATTTAGGTAATCCTACGATAAAATCCATAGAGATATCCCGCCAAATAGCAGGTGGAATCAGAAGCGGTTATAGTGTGCTACGATATTTGACTATTTCTCTCTTGTTGCATTGACGCACATCACATTCAGCCACAAAATTATGAATGTCATGTTTCATACCATCCCAGAAAAAAGAACGTTTGACCCGGTCATATGTTTTGGTAAAACCGGAGTGCCCAGCGGTGGGTGTAGCATGAAGCTCAGAAAGTACCATGGATTTAATTTTTGATTGTTTACTTAAATACAAATCGCCTTTGTATCGAAGCTCATCATTGAGCCAAGAGTACCTTGGGGAGACTAGATAATTGGCCTGCAATTGTTATATCATATGTGACTTTTGGGAACGTGTAGCCATTTCTGGTGAACAACTTGGAGTCAATTTGGTACAATGAAGGAGAGAGAAAAAAGGGGCCCTTCATCTTCATATTTTCTGGAAAGTGCATAAAAAACCACATTGTCTTTGCCTTTCTTGTAAATGATCTCATAATCATATCCAAAGGGCTTAGTCACCCATTTTTGTTGCTTTGCAGAGGAAAGGCATTGTTCCAGAAAATTCTTGAGGCTTTGATGATATTTCTTAATTTGGAAGCATTGTCCCAATAGATAAGGGCACCAAAGATCCATGGCATGAAGAATAGCCAACATTTCCTTTTCATAGATTGATTTTCCCAAATTTTGCTCTGACAATTTTTTGTTGGTAAAGGCCAAAGGTTGACCCTCTTGCATAAGGACGACGCCAATTCCTTTCTCGAAAGCATCACATTCCAGGACAAAGGTCTTTATGAAACCAGGAAGGGTCAGCACTGAAGTGGTGCACATGGCCATCTTAAAGGTTTGAAAAGCATGAGCAGTTGCTGGAGTCCAAGTGAAATAATTCTTTTTAAGGAGAGCAGTGAGAGGTACCGCAATCTTTCCATAATTCTTAACAAACTTGAAAAAATAACCTATTAAACCCAGAAATCCATGCAAGCTTTTGAGATTCTTTGGGTGAGGCAAATCTTTCTTAGCTTCAATCGTTTTAGGATCCACCCTGACACCGACTTTGCCAACAAGACGACCCAAGTACTCGACTTTCTAGGTGCCAAAAGCATATTTATATTGTTTGAGAAAAATTTGATGCTGAGAGAGTAAATGGAGAAATTGATCCACATGAGCAAGATGGGTTGTATGGGTTTTACTATATATGAGGATATCATCAAAGAAAACTAATACAAAATGACGGAGAAAAGTATGGAAGACATGATTAATGAGGCTCTGGAAAGTGGAGGGATCATTACACAAGCTAAAGGGCATGACCAAAAACTCATAGTGGCCCTCATGAGTTCTAAATTCATTCTTAGGAATGTATGCCTCGTTCATACGGATCTAGTGGTAGCCAAAACGAAGATCAAGTTTAGTAAATAACTAGGTGCCACTCAATTCATCCAAGAGGTCTTCAATGACAGGAATGGGAAATTTGTCTTTAATGGTGAGTTTGTTGAGGGTGCAAAAGTTAGGAAACATGTGCCAATAACCTTCTTTCTTAAGGACCATGACCACAGAAGAAGAGTAGGGGCTCATACTAGGGAGGATAATATCTACATTGAGCAGTTCTTGAACAATTTTCTCAATTTCATTTTTTTGGGAAAAGGGGTGATGACATGGACAGATATTTGGAGGAAGGCTTATTGGGACAAGGGGAATGGAATGATCATGAACACCACAGGAAAGAGAGAGTGGAAAAAACCACTTGATGTTTAGAGAGGATGGATTGGAGGTCATGCAACACACAGGGTGTCTCAGTGGCTTGTATGGAATGGAGTTGGGAAATAATTTCATAATGACCATTTTTTAGTAGCTTTTCCATGTGATGGGAACTGATGATGTCCGGGGAACCGGAGGTGATGCCTTGGAACTTATATTTTTGTCTCTCCTAGTCGAAGTGCATGGTTAATTTCTTAAAATCCATGAGAATGGGACCCAAATTCCTTAGCCATTCTACACCCAACACAATGTCACAACCGCCCATGTCGATAGAAAATATATGAGATTTCAGGTGGTACTCACCAATTTGGAGATGCACATTTTCACAACTCCCTCCACATTTCATGGACCCGCCATTGGCAATCACAATTTGAAAATTATTGACGGCACGGATATAGCAATTAGTTTCTTGGGAAATGCAACAATGAATAAAATTATGGGTGCATCCACTATCAACAAGAATGATGACCTTCCTATGATTAATGTAACCAATTAACTTGAGGGTTTGGGGAGCAGAGAAGCTGGTGAGAGCATTTAGAGAAATGACAGATTCTGCTTCGGAAGGGTCTGAGGGAGGGGTCATGTCAGTGGGTTCAAGTGACACGGACACAAGGGTAGCCTCAACATCCTCTTCCAAAACATCCTCCGAGATGGTCATAAAAATATTTTGTCCCTTACACTTGTGCCCAAGAAAATATTTGTCATCACAATTATAACAAAGGCCCTTGAGTTTCCGTTCAACCATTTCGGCACTAGTCAATTTTTGGATCTTTAGTGGAGTAGAAGGAGGAGTGGGAGTGACTGGTTTAGTGCAAGGAATAAAGGAGGGTTTTTAGTTTTGAGAATAGACAATATGTTGTGCTTCCTTATCTCTTTTAGTAACATCCACCCAACTCTGAGTTCAAGCCATGAGGACATGGGAATCAATATCATCCTTGAGGCCATTGATAAAACATTCTCGGAAAAAAGCATCAGATATGTCGTCTGTACGAAAAGGCAATCTCTCAAAAGCGGCTATAAAGTCTTCCACTGTGCCAGATTGTTTCAAATTTTTCAAACGGCCTAAATGGTGGGTGTCAGTGTCAAAGTGTTCATAAATCTCTGCCACAAAGTGTGTCCAAGCCACATACCCTTGGTGGGCACTTTCTCTCCATTCACCATTGCCAACGTTCTTGATCTAGATGGAGAACACCATACCGGAGTTTGTCCAACTCATCTGTAATGACATACAAAGAGAAATAATGTTCCATTTGAGCTACCCAGCTAGTGGGATCCGAGCCATTGAATTTGGTCACATCCGCACATGGTAGGTGTAGGTCACGCTGAAAGTGATGGAGCTGAAAATTAGGAGAGTGAGAGGAAGTTTCACCTTCATTTTGCAAAGGTGGGTCAAATGAGGGAAGATCTACAGGGATATGAAGCTTGGCATAGATCTTCATAGTGACAGATTCAATATGGGTAGCAATGTCTTGTTCGAGGTCTTGTTTGAGGTCCTAGATTATGGCGGTGATGGATGAATGCATGTTTTAATTGATGGTGAAAATATTGCCATTGAATTGTCTCACTTCTTGTTAGGTTTATGTGAAATTAGAGTGCAAGGTATTGAAGTGAGCTTCCAAGTCTTGGCTACGGGTGTGGGCCATGATGAAGAGAGAACATGAAAAGGGGCGAGTGGGACCACATAGAAAATGGGTTATGGGTGAAGTGTATCACAATGATCAGAGCGACTATTCGACAACACATGTATTCCAACAGATAATAAACACCTTCAGTAACCACTCACATAACCAGATCAAATATCAACACACCGATGTTTTGACTTGGTAAAATCCCTACGAGGAAATTGTTGGCAAATGGTTAACAGGTAGCGTATGCTTGTCATTGATGGCAAGTACAACAGTGAAGATGGCAGGATCAGAGTGTGCATCGATGGAAAAATAGGAACAACGTAAGCTCAGGAGGAATTAGCGTAGAAGTCCAAGAATCCCTTGGGGATTCGGAAGTGAAATCTCAGGAGGAACAGAGTCAAGGAGAACGCGCGCAGCAAAGCTCAAGATACAGGAGTTCACAGAGGAGAAGGAAGACAAAGGTCGAGGCCATTGAGAACTTGTAATTCTCCCAAGGTTGGGAGGAAAGTGTGCAAAGCTCAGGATGGAGCACAGCCGTCGTTAGATCGGCTGAAGAAGAAGATCTGGACCATTGGTTTCTACGTCCAGGAGGATATCTAGAGAAGCCTACAGAAGTGAGAGATCGAGAGCCGTTGGATCTCATTCAGAAATCCCATCAGTCGTCAGATCGGATAGGAGCTGGACGAGGTTTACCATCGGGAAAATCCAAGGTGAAATCCCGAAAGGAGGGTTGACTCATCGGGGTTTCACATATCAGGAATCCCGTGAGCCAATGCATTGTGGCATTGAAAAGCTCGAAACCCCGACGAGTGGTAAGACTTTGGTCACGGGGATAATGGTCATATGGGCCAGGAGCCTAGCCAGGAGAGCTAGTATGTAAAGAGCGCGTCGGGATTCAAGGGATCGCGAATACTGAGGACATACATGTTTCAACATTGGAAAGTCCGAAACCCCGATGAGGACGTTTGGCTGCGGTCATATAGAGGGAGGTCACGTGGACCACGAGCTTAGCTGGAGGGATAATTGAAGTTAAAGGCGTCAAATCTGAGCGCAGGGTCCGACCATCGTTGGATCGAGGAAAACCTGCATAATTTTTAAAAAGTGCAAGGAGTAGAGCGCTCACAAATCCTGAAAGCAAGAGGACCATCCATCTCAGGGGGTTATGTGGACCGTTGATCCGACTCCCTATCGGGGTTTTGAGGATCGTGAGTTGGAGATGTCAAAGAATATTGACATCAAGAATCCCGAAATCGCGATGTGTGAAATCCCGACTGAACCTGAACCATCAGATCAAGATGTTGTAGCCTCAT
>SNQJ01S0144620.1:9061-40620 GCA_010110895.2 Picea sitchensis
CAAAGAGTTGTAAGATTCAATCAATAGTTCAAATTTCAAACTTCAAAGGTAAACTGTCATATAATGTTCATAACTTCATTATTTACAAAATAAGCTATAATAAAGAGTCAAGAGTCGTAACTATGGAACTATTGACCATATTTGTATGCTCAAATCTTAACATTTTGCAAATTGACCTCATTAGGTATATACCAAGTGTGTGACCTCAGAATTATTGATCAAGAAATTTTAAACCATATGAACCCAAGAATTTTAAAGTGCAGAATCAAACTTGGAAATCATCCATCAACATAAGAAAGTAACAATGCCAAAGCGTTGTTATGTGACCATGCTCAAACCAAATATCTCAACAGATTTAGATGCATTATATGTAAGGCCCGGTTAAGTGTCTAATCTTTCAAATAGCATTGTTTTGTGTGGATAAAATTAACAGATTTAACCACCAAAGTATGAACAAGTCCTTACTTTTGGATTACACCAGCATCATTGTGAATTTATTTATGCATCTATTGATGAATCTAGATCAGGATTTTATTGAAGTTTTACGATTTAACCATGACTCTTCAGGCCAATACAAGAAATCACTGAAATTTAGAGTCTATTCTTCTAAGAAATCTTTCATCATGTATCATTAAGCATGTTGAAAAAATTTGTTGCAACTATAAACCAATCAAAGAATGCTTCCAACATAATGTGTGGAGATGCCAAGAAACTGTCCACGGACTACTGTAATGGAATGCCACAGTCTTAATCCTCAAGCAACATGATTTGAAATCAGCACAGTTTGCTTAAGAATATCTCAGATTTACTAAAAGACCATGATGTATCAAGTTCATTAGCAGTGTTGAATCTTGTTTGCAGCTGACAAATTTATGTCAAACCATAGCAGACCTTCAGTTCAAACAGAATTAGAAGTCGAGTTGTGTTTAGTGGATTAGACCTTCAAATCTGTAATATCTCTTAATTTTCAATCCTCAGAGAACTTAAAAGATGCATCCATCAAGGAATGACATCCGGAATTAAACTCTTTTCAGTGATGTTAATGCAGTGAACAGTGGTTAAAGAAGTCTTAGCATTTACTGCCCATTAAGTATGTTTGAAAGCATATTCTAGGATTTGTTACTTGAGTGCACCTTCATTTTTCATAAAGCATTCAAACCATCCACAGATGTATCACTTGCAATGTGAGATTTAAGCATTCAATCCAACCTCAATCCGATCAATTTAAGCCAAGGAGCGTTTTTAAGGCAAGGAGCGTTCTGGGGAGCATTTTTTGAGTTGCAATGTGAGATTTAAGCATTCATTCCAATGTCAATCCGATCAATTTAAGGCAAGGAGCGTTTTTAAGGCAAGGAGGTTTTTGGGAGCTGCTTTTTGGAAGCCGCTTTTAAGGCATGGAGCGCTTTTAAGTGTGGAGCTTAGGGAGCTCCTTCTGGGAACGTGCTGCCCCCAAATGCTCTCGGGAGCAGAGTGGGGGGTTGCTCCCCCGCAGCTTAAGACTTTGACAGTTTTTAGTAGGGCACAACTCCATTGAGGATTCAACATTTGGAGGAGCTTCCCTTGGTATTTCGGATCCGAGATTTCAGAGGGATTCTACCTATCCCGACCATAGTTCTAAGTACCAAGGGAGTATTTGAGGTCTTGATGTTTGACAGTAGGGTCGAATTATTGAGGGTCTTCAGTGTTCCAGTAGGGCGTAGCACCATCCAGCTTGAGGTTTGGCACTTCATACGGCCCAGATCTCTCTTGTATTGGTCTTCATTGTATATTCATCCTTTGGAGGCTTGTTTTGTCTTATCGGGAGCATTTTGTAGCAGCTCATATATTATCTCTTGGAGCCATCTGATGTTATTCCAGATCTGCATCCACTTTGTATCAGGTTCTTGCTTTTCATAATAATAAAGGTCAGATCTATGCTTTTGGGGTTTCATATCTTGTGTATGGTTAGATCTTGTATTTCATTGAGTATATTTGTAGATCTGTGCTTAATAAACTGAATACAACCCTAAGGCCGAAACTTGAGAGGCCAACCTGCAAACACACACAAACAAACAGTTAAATTAGTGGATAGTTAGTGTTCCAAGCGAAAAAATTGGCTTGGGAACATTACACGGCACCCATAGCCTTGACCTTGGTGTAACATGCCTCCAAAGAGGATAGTATTTTTGCTGCCTACTTACTTCAGCAGCTCTAGGGGCAGATGAAACAACACTTTGAGAAGCCATGAATGCTGCAAAAACAAGAAAATCTGTTCACCAAACAAAACAGAAATTTGCTAATGCTCACCAAGAGAACAAAGAAATCTGCTAAGCAAACATAAAATAAATCTGCTCACCAATTAGAAAAGAAATCTGCTCACGAAAACCACACACAATCTCCTTGCTACTACTGTTGTAGGAAGCTCTTCTTGTTAATGAAAGTGTGAGGAATGAGTGAAACAAGTGGTTTCTTATAGCAAAGGAAGGAGATTTAGGGTTTCTATTAGTTTCTTTTTGAAATGAAAAAAAAGGGAGAAAATCAATTTTATTCTCATTGGAGAATATAGAAAAGGAATTTTTTTTTTTTATAAATGATTGTTTGGGGGCCCCACGGGCCTCTATTTTTTTTTATTTAGCCTCTATAGTGCCTTAGAATGGCCAAAACGTTGGTCGTACGGGCTGGTACAACCGACGGCGTTTCTCAGCCGTACCGTACCCGTACCCGCATTTCGGCTCGTTTCGGGCGAGGGAAATAGGGGTAGGGCGTTTCCTGCAACTTAGCTCTAAATATTGTTCATGTTTTGTTGTTTCTGCTGGTTAATACATTTCAGTCTTGTTGTAAAGTGTGTTGGCTTATAACCACAATCTCTCCTTAGTTAGAAATAATAGAGGAGACATTGTAGTGTAACCACACACACACATATATTGTTGTATCCCAGCCATATTGTATCCAGGGTTTTCTAAAAATATGTGTTATCTACAATAGATACCATACCCATATTTGTGCCCTTGTAGCATAGTCCCAAGGTGCTTCTAATGAAAAGGGATAGATTAGAGATAGAGTTTTATGAGCCGGTTAGGCACTCCTTTCATCTAGGTACCTTCTTAAATAAAACATGGGTTCTTGGCAATCCATTGCAGCGCTGGTTGAGGAGGTGTTTAGCCATTTGGAAGGCTCGTATCCCCCTTAAAAGTAAAGTTTGGGGGTGGCCTTTGCTTCATCAAGGATTGGATGTCAAGTGTAGGTTACATTACTAATTGGGAATGTGCATTGTGTGGTAAAGAATCAAGATGAGACTGCAAATGTTTTATGGAAATGTTAGACTGCCAGAGTTTTATGGGCATGGTGTGAGGCTGAATTTCACTCCCTTTTTGTAGCCCACTCTCATTGAAGGGGCCCTTCCTGGGGGACACTAAGATGGTCGGGGACAACTGCACATTGCTTTGGCATTCAGTTCAGTTAGTCACAATTTGCTTTTTGTGGAAGCATCATTGTAAAGTTACTTTCAATGAGGTTTCTCCCCTCCTTACCCTGGGGGAAGTGAGGATGTTTAAGCAAGAGTTGGCTATGCTCTTGACAGTTAATTCCCTTGGGATTTGAGTCCCTCCCTGTAGGGGCCTGGGCTCACATGTTCGTCTTTTTAGCTTTTGTAGATCGGAATTTTCCTGGCACCCCTGTTGTCTGCTTGTTGTAACAACCTTGAATCCTGATATTCTTATTTGTTTCCTGAAGTAATATATGAAGCATTTTCAGAAAAAAAGGGATAGATTACTTTGCCAAACAATCTTTTACATGTGTACACGGGTATTTCTAGTAAGATTTGGAAAGTTGAAAAGAAAGGAGTCTAGTTTAGCTTTGAGATCCATTAAGCATGAATTGTCTGGCATTTAAAAAAGCAAGGGAGTTAGAAGTCTGCCAATGGATGGGTAATCCTTGCCATCGATTCTAGTATACAGACCTAGACGTGTAACCTGTAATATATGTTGACATTCTAACGAGTGTTTCTTGAGTGTTAAATGATGCATAGAAAGTTTGTTATGGTCTATTACATATAATCATAACCAACTCCATTCTCTAGCAGTTTTCATGCAACATGTGAAAAGTAGACAAGGAAAGAGGAAAAATAAGATGATTGAAGTTTCAACTGACATGGATATTTACATATATTTAAAAATTAAAAGAAAAAAGCTGTCAGTTTTTACTTGTTTAACTAGATTTCACATCAATTTTTGTCTCATCATTTTTCCCATTTTCTTCCGAGAGATTTTGGTGAGTTTTTTTCCATGTTTATTTCTGACCCTGTTTTTCTTGTACTCGGCAACTCTGTGCCTACTAGACTGCCTACAAACATCTTTTGCACTCTTAGCAATCCTGTCAACAGTCTTCTACTTTGTGTCTTCTAATTGGTAGACTAGGTTGATCATATGAGTGCATCTGCTTCTTCGTATTACACTGTGATTCCAATGGATATTTCTTGCCACACCTACAAGGAGCACGACACCTATTATCACATACCATTGAAAATTGAAAGCAAAAAGAATAATAATATATGTTTCTTGACCTCCAGTTATGCAGCTTTACTGAATGAATTTCCATTCACACACGAACGAGAGTTAAACATATCACTAATTTAGGTGTGTCTCATTTGGATTCTACATGAGAAATGGATTGTGAAAATAATTTCTTTATGTTTATGAAATTGACAGGATTCATACAAGTTAACCTTTTCCTCTGTACAAACAGGAAACCCTTTCATGCATACAGGCAGGCTGAATAACAACTTAATACATCACCTTTGTTTACCTGTTGCACACTCTTTTTTTAATTTGGTTAAGTCCATGTTATTTTGCATTAACATTTCTTGCTCCAACTCTAGTAGGAAATTAGCTTCTAAATTTTATCTATGTTTCCCATTTTCCTTTAGTACTCAGCGAAATCATAAAATAGTTATGTTATGATATGTATCCATAGATTATTTCCTGCCATTCCTTTCCGCTTTTCTTTTCTAAGGTCTGAAATAGTGCCTGAAAGTTGTTTCTGTCCAGATTTGACTTACGATCCTGTTTTGAGTTCAGTTATGCAAACCAGGTTGCAGTTGGAGCAAATGATATCTTTAATACTCTATCACGAATACATAGCATGTTGGTTGGTGATAGCCCAGATGAAAGGCTTGTTCATGTAGTGGAAAATCTTCAATGCTGTGTATATGAGCAACATGGTGTTGTGATCCGTGTATCTGGATCATTTGTTCTTGGAGGCCAGTTTATACCAACTGGGGGCGGGGTGCAAGTTGAGGGGATTTCACGAGGACCTTTGTTGGACATAGCATCACAAAGAATGGGGACATTTAATGAGCAATTCATCATGGAACCAGGAGAGCTGATTGGATGTTATTATATATATAAACAAGAGCTGTGCATCCAACAGTGAAAATGCAAACAAATGCATACAATCAAATTCTCTATTTGCATCCGTACAGTCTATATTCTCTAGAACAGCAGGTGAGCAGTTGCTGAATTAACAAGCATTTGAAAGTTTTATACATAATACAAAATTTTACCTTGATAGTTTTTCAAATTTCTAGGCTGTGGTTAACTTCATGATCTTATTATGTATTTTAGGGCCTCAAAGAAGCAGCCCAATAACAGAAAGCTTGTGAAGGGAGTTTCCATTGTTACAGTCTTAGCAGGGGCTGGCAGATTCCTTGATGTTATAGCTCGTATGCACCGAGTATCACCACCAAAGAAGACCCACATCTGCCTTCAGATTGATGGATTGGGAACGAAAAAGGGCATGGGAGACAACTGACAGGAAGCAGATGAACAGCAAATAGTTCAGTGAAGATTTGCTCGAGATTATTAGAGACTGATGAACTAATAACTCCAGACAGATCAATGCATCACTGTAGTTTGTGTTGCAATCCTCATCAAGATGGAGAATAACCTATGCATATTTTGATGTGTCTATAGTTTAGTAAATTTGGAATCTTGTAGGTGTTGTGATGGCGTTCTCACTAGAGTAGCTTTGTGAAGTCTTAAGAAAATTTTAAATGGTCGAGAGTTTTGTTGATAACAAGGAAGAATAATTATTGTCTCAATGACCGAATAAGGTAAAGAATCGTGCTAGATAGATAAAAAGTTTGATATATTAAAGGCTTAAACACTTGCAGTTGTCATAGTGTGGTCCTTTTAGAAAAGGTTGTTATCATGTCAGAAGCCATTACTCGATGCTTTCTAATGAAGTTTAGTCAGTATACAGATCTCATAACTAGGCGTGGTAACGCAGACGCTGGGAAAGAAAAATACACACATCATTTATTGTCATTGCAAAATTGATAAAATTAAGATCGGGCTAAATCAGCATATTCATTTGTGAAGTTTCCACTTTGGAGAGTAGGTTCTGTATTGCACTACGTTGAAAAAATGTAAACGTTAAGCATATTACTAATTAGACATGATGATTGTTAATTTATGAGCCGCTGGTGCAGACCTCTCAAGCCAAGCCGCCGCTATGAGATCATAGGTGTTTAATGAGCATGGAGTTACATTTGAGCCCCGAGCTTTACCAACTCAAAATATGAAATTAAATGCATGTTTTCTTATGGTATTATGTTTTTTCTCGTCATCGTGTAAAATTGATTGTTGTATGGGTTTTTTATGCCCATGATCAAATTTCATTCTCTTATTAATCGTTTTTGGCCCATGTAAAGATCAAGTGAACAAAGGTGACTTTGCCTTGAATGCAATGAATTAGTTGCATCCTGGTGTAAAATAAGGACAATAGCATTTAATGTAAGCCTACATAGGGCTAAGGTTTGAGTAGAGCATGAGTTCTATTTAAAGAGATGCACTAGAGATTAGAGGTGTGTCGAATGTAATTGAAAGTGTACTTGGTGTCATCGTCATTGTTATTGTGGTGGCCTTGGATTGAGAAGTGGACAAAGTGAAACGTGGGACAGCGCTGTATTAAAAACTGAGTCGAGGCAAAGTTTAGACATAGTTGGGACATTTTATTGAACTTTGGGGCAATGTGTTTTTGGACAACGAAGACGTAGAACACTATTTTTAGAGTGGGTCTTCTCTCTCGTGTTCCCACTATACATCATTGTCTTATGTGTGTTGTGTTGTTACCTTTATGGTTGATTACTTCGTGTGAAATGTAGTTTTCAGTCTATCAGGCTCAGCTACCAAATAGTAGTAGCTCCACCTCATGGATGAATTAACGTGATCTTGGTTTAAGCTAAATAGGTGGAGGGGGTCTCATACACCAATTTGGTGTGTCACGATCTTTAAAATAGATTATTATTACTATTATTATATTGTTGTATGTTTCTATTTATGTCAATGCACTGTGTTATATTATTATTATTATTATTATTACTTGATATAAGGATTATATTTTTATTTTTTTTAAATTAATAATGTAAACTTTATTTAAGTATTATAAAAATTTCTTTAAATAAAAAAAACAAGAATCATTTTTTGTAGAATATTTTAATTTAAAAAATCAATCAAATATGATTTATAATTGTTGTCATGATTTAATATGTTTATGTTAATGCATTGTGTTAAAGTATAAAGTTAATCTTGAACAAGAAGCCCTAAGCAATGATGATCTAATTTTAGACGAGAATTAATTTTAGTGATTTAATAGAATATTTTAATTTAAAAAATCAATTAAACATGATTTATAATTGCTGTCATGATTTAATATGTTTATGTTAATGCACCATGTTAAAAGTATAAAGTTAATCTTGAACGAGAAGCCCTAAGCAAGGATGATCTCATTTTAGATTTGCAAAAGTCTTGTGGTTGCTCTCTAGTCATTTCAGCACCAAGGTGAATCTGGTTTCTCCATAAACCCTATTTAAAGTTCAAAATCTGTAACAACAAATCATCAAAGGAAACACAGTTTGTGTGGACACAACAAATACATAATCATTGATTCATTTCAGCAGCTTTTAGAACAAAATCTAATCTTCAAATTAGATTTGAAAATTATGATAGCAATCAACAACTACATTAGGAACAAAATCAACACTCAAAATTCAAATCCAGCATGCTATATCAGTGCAGTGCTTTTGTTCATTAAATTAGAGTGAAAAATCAATGGCAAATTCAATCAAAATTATATTTATATAAATAAGATTTGCAAAAAAAATGGCAAATCAACAAATCAACTTATCCCAAATTGGAATGCAAAACCATTGTAACTTATCCCAAATAAAACTTCTCACAAGCCTAAGAAACTTTATCAAGTGCACCACATGCCAATCAATCAAACCCTAACATTCCATTAACCAAACAAAGCATCTCACTAAGCTCATCAAGCTAATCGAATATAGCATAATCCTCAATCCAAAAGCTACATTGTAAGAGGAGTGAGTTGCAAGTAAGGTAAAACCCTAACCCTAAACTACATCCACAAATAGAGAATGGATCCACCAGTGGAACATTCTACATCTGCGTACAAACAAAGTGTCAACTCACCCACCTTGCATATGACACTACATATTTTTATGCAACAAGTATGTCCTAGTACAAATGACAAAATAGATGGAAAGAGACCATGAGACAAAATGTCCATCATTGAAACTTTTCCCATGAAATGCTCTCTTGCCAAGCAAAGTGCTTTTCAAAGTAATCATACATTTGAAAGAAATGGAGAACAAGTTTGAAGCAATCAAAACTAACACTCCATCTTCATCTTGAACTTCCTCTCTGTTAGAGGTCATTGTAATGTTGAAGTCCTTAGGTTCTGAATTTGAAGGAACATAACCTTAGACCATTGCTCCCTTGTATACTTTGAAATCTCTTTAGGATCTTTAGAGTGTACTTTCATTCTCCAGGGAAGACTTCATGAGTCGATTACCGACCTCCAATGTCCATGTTAACGTCATAGGTCAAATTTCTTCTCACACCACATGATGAGTTGTTCAAGGCTTATTGCAATGATTTACCAAGACAAGTGGACAATGATTTACCCAACATCAGTACCAAGTTGATGATTGTGAAATACCAAGCTTGTGGTGCATTCATTAGTGCATAAAGGGAATTTATCATCCTACAAACATGGTTATTTTTCCCATGCTCCTCAAAACCTTGGGCAATTGAGGCAAAACCCTCAACAATGTCAGCTCTTTTTTTTTTAGAAAATCCTCTAGCAATTGGAGCAAAAGTCTAATCAAGGTAAACTCCCTCTTTTTGTGAAAATCTTTTGGTTGTTGTAGCAAAAGTCTCATGAAAGTCAACCCCCTCTTTTTGAGAGTCTTTTGGCAACAAACCTATCTTGGCACTCTTTAATACTCTCGAGAAGACAACGAATATGAGAGACAACGGTGCTGTCGAAAGACATTGTAGTACTAAAGCATGAGTTGCTCAATGAGAGTGAGAGAACATCTCCCGAGATGTTCAGATGGTATGAGATGATGATAGACCAATCACAAGGATCATCTATAAATGGGTTTCGGTCATGGACCAAAACCAACAAACTCGAGCGAAGGCGGTTGCACCTATCCATAAAGCATGGATCGGGGATCCTTAAGTGGACATGGTCAAAAACCAATTTAGTTAGTCATCGACCCAAAGACTATTGATTTTTGTAGCTTCGGGGAAGTATTCTCACATGACCCTAGGTGTTGGGCATGTAGGAATCATCGTGGACACCACATAAGACTTTCGGTTTTGTGAAAACCCCCTTGGATTTGAGTGGGGGCTTCATGGGTTTGATGGTGGGTTTTGTGGGCTTGTGTTGAGGCTTCACACCCATAAGGAAAGCCTAATTCGATGTTGACTTGTGGAGGGGCTTCTATGTTGACCCCTAGGACTTGTATATAAATGAGAGAAGTCATTATCACATTACATATCATGTAGAGTGTGTGGAGACATGATGGAGCTAGCATAAGTGAGTCTGCACTTGTGCTAGGAGGATTGGTGATCTCAACAAAGGGAAAGTTTGCAAGGTGGCGAATCTGGCCCTGAAGAGAGAAGTGAAGAAGGTCGTATCTGGAGTGATTTTTTCATACAATATACAGTTTGTAGGAGGATGAAATGCATATATACGCGGGTTGCATAATGATCAATCCTGTATAGGGTATACACGGTTTGCAGTAGAAAAAACATCATATATACACGGGTTTCTAGTAAGGTGAATCACATCTCTGATTTTCTGGGAAGATACAAATCCGTACAGGCTGACAGATGACGTCAACAAGCCGCACATGTGGCCTACAACAGATTCATGTGCAAAGGAGCTCTCAGGGATATTGTTGAGATTTGGTTTTCTGATTTTTATGGTTATTGGAGAACAATGTTGTTTTCAGTTTTGGTGACTTTGGAGAACAAGGTTGTCTTCATATTTTGGTGATATTGTATTGGCTAGGAGGATTGGTTTTTCTCTCAGGATTTCTAATGTTAACAAGATTACATAACTAAAATTGTCCCTCGGGTGTATTGATTATTCATCTATGATATTTGTGTTTTCATTGCATATGTTTTTAGTCAATAACTTTCAGTGTAGAATTGTTCAGTGATAACAGCTAGGATTTTACTGTTAGTTCACTAAGAAGCAATTTTCAGATGTGAAAATTAGTCACACAGAGTTGCATGTGAAAATTGGCATGGTATTAGAGCTTGGGATCTGAAGAGAAGGGGATTTTCCTAGAGACACATTGGATACAACACTGGAGGAGTGTTGTTCTTGTTCTTGTTCTTGTTCTGGGAAGGTCACAAGTGATAGATATGAGAGGGAGCTACGGTGACAGTCGCAGGTGTAAACATGGAGGTTCTGAATTGCACTACATTATGCTTGAGGTTTTGTATTGCACTACGTTAGATGATATCTGGTTTGAGACATGGAGCAGACTGTCTAGACGAGGAGTTGTGGGCTATTGCAGCTCGGTGTTGTGGTAGGTTGGGATTTTTGGTGGATTGGTGGAGAGCGAAGATTTCCAACCGTGTGGATGGACTTCCACTAACTTTTCACAGTGAGTCACGATGGGTGCAGCTTAGGTGCTTTGGCACTGACAAGATGGCTTCAGACGCTTGGCAAGTTGATGGGATAGTCTTCATTGGGTTAGAGATTTGCACATTGTCAAGGTGTGACGATGTATGAGGTATTTGACTAAGGAGAATGATGACACTTGCAGAGATGAGATGCATAAGTCTAGAGTGGACTAGACTGAGTGTCCAACCGCAACTTGGGACTATTCATACGAGGACATAGGATCAATGGTAACATTGTTATAAAAACAAGATTGCAGAGCAATAAAATAAAACAAATGCAAAAATAAAACACAGAAGATACAAAATACAATAGAGACACAGATATACGTGGTTCACCCAGTGTGGGCTACGTCCACTAGATAAATTTCCAAGTCCTTCATTTATTATTATTCGGGAAATGAAAGGATACAACTTACAACATACATGTTGTAACTTCCTCTACTTTCTCTTGCATACCTATTATAATTTCCTCTTCTTTCTCTCACAGTGTCCTCTCTTAGAATACAATATTCACACATGCATAGCTGCAATACAAATTCCCTTATACATAAAAGAGGGTTTCCTTCTAGGGAAAAATTTCTTAACATAACTTCTATTGTCAGATCTATGACCTTATAATGAACGGTCCAAATTGACTATGAAATTACAATATTTTACAAGACAATTTCCCCAAAAGTTTCTCTTCGGGGGTGTTGCCCCTGAACCCTCACCAGGGGGTGCTCCAAAATTTCTCATCGGCCCGTCTTGGACGCCTCTGGCGAGAGATGTGGGGGGGAATCCCCACCACACCCCCCCGTTAGGAAATGGGCGTTAGGAAATGGGATCCAAACATGACTGGAACAAGACTTCTGAATCAGGAAGATAATCAGGCTCCACAACAAACAATCTCCCACTTGGAGACTGGTAAAAAAAACTCCACTATTGATGTACCTGTTGGACTATGATCCACTTTGGACCTGGGAAATTTCTCATCTTCACCTTCATGTTTGAAGGCCAACTGAAACTGAGCAGGAACTCAGTTTCTCCCTAGTTACTACCTTTCTTGACATGTCTGCAGGATTTTGGTTAGTATGTATCTTTTCCAACTTCGATTGTACATCTTCCAAAACGAATCGTATGAAATGGTACTTGCACTATATATACATAGTCTTAGAATGAAAGGTTGATTTCTTTGCAAGATGAATGACACTCTGGTTGTCACAGTACAACATGTTATTCTCCTTCTTCTTTCCCAATTCCTCCATAAACCTTTGTAACCAAATAATCTCTTTACTAGCCTCTGTAGCAACAACATACTCTCCTTCCGTTGTTGAAAGTGCAACAACCTCTTGTAGTTTCAAAATCCAACTTATTGTTGTTCCACCTATAGTTAAAACATACCTTGTGGTACTTCTCCTGCTATCTTTATCACCTGCCATATTTGAATCAACATATCCATGTAGAACCATGTTTGAACCTCCAAAACATAATGCATGAGTAACAATACCTCTCAAATAACTGAGAATCCATTTTAATGCTCCCCAATGTTCTTTACCTGGATTGTTCATACACTTGCTCACAACTCCCACTGCTTGTGCAATATCTGGTCTTGTGCACACCATAACATATATCAAGTTGCCAATTGTTGATGAATAAGGGATCCTGGACATGTATTCTATCTACTCATGTGTCTTGGGACACGTTTCCATGGTTAATTTGAAATGACTGGCCAAAGGTTTACTAACTGGTTTTGTATTTTGCATTATAAACCTCTCCAACACCTTCTCTATGGACTCACCCTGAGACAATATCGATTTTTCGATTTTCCCTGTCTCTTGTAATTCTCATACCAAGGATTTTCTTTGCAACACCCAAATCCTTCATCACAAATGAATTAGACAATTTATTTTTGAACACATTTATATCATGCATGTTAGACCATGCAACAAGCATGTCATCTACATACAATAGCAAGATAATATAGCTTCCATTTTCTAGCCTATTAAAATAAACACGGTGATCATAATGACATCTACTATAACCTTTTATGCGTAAACCTGTCAAACTTTAAATACCATTACCTTAGAGCTTGATTTATGCCATACAAGCTCTTCTTCAACTTGTATACAAAATTTTTCTTCCCTTTGACCTCATACCTCTGTGGCTGCTACATAAAAATCTCTTCCTCCAAATCCTCATGGAGAAAATATTTGTTTACATCTAATTGTTCAAGATGCAAATCTTCTACTGCCACAAGACTTAAAATAGTCCTAATTGAAGTTATTTTAACAAGATAAAATATTTCATCAAAACATATACCTTTCTTTTGTGCAAACCCTTTTACAACAAGTCCAGCCTTGTACTTATTTTTGCCTCCATCTTCCTCCTTCAACATGTAAACTCATTTACTCTGCAATGCTCTTTTTCCTACAGGAAACTGAACCAAGTCCCAAGTCTGGTTATTTACCAAGGAGTCCATTTCCTCTTTCATGCTTTGCTCCCACTTCTTTTTAGTGTCTACCTGCATTGTCTCTTCATAACTTTTTGGTTCACCAGAGTCAGTCAAAAATAAATAATACAATGAAGGAGAGCATCGTTTAGGGGGTCTACTTAATCTGACATATCTTCTAATAACACTTGTAGGAGTTTGAAGTGTTTGTTGCTCCTATTGTTGTACATTTTGATTTTCTGGTACCTTTGGAATTTCATTATTCTGTGTTTTTTTTCCTGTTTTTCTCCCTGCAACTTATCTATGTACATGACATTTTCATTGAATACCACATCCCATAAATGATAATCAAAATCATTAACACTGTATCCAATAAATGTGCACTTCTTGGATTTTTCCTCAAGTTTTGTTCTATTTTCTTTATCAATATGAACAAAGCTTCACAACCAAAAGTATTCAGAAATGAGTAGTTTACCTTTTTACCTGTCCATGCATCCTCTGGAATGCCACCATCCAAGGATCTTGAAGGCCCTTTGTTGATTAAGTAAAAAACAATATCTACAACATCTGTCCATAATTGTAAGGGAAACCCAACATGCAATATCATACTCCTTGCATGTTCCATTATTGCCATGTTCATCCTTTCTGACACACCATTTTCTTGTGGTGTTCTTGGAATTGTCTTTTCTTTACGAATCCCATGGTATGAACAATAATCATCAAAATCATTGCTGCAATATTCACTTTCATCATATGATCTGAGACACTTCAACATTTTTCCTGTTTCATTCTCAACCAAATCTTTCCATTTCTTAAAAGTGTCAAAAACATCGTATTTTTGTCGAATGCAATAAACCCAAGTTTTTCTAGTTGCATCATCAATAAAAGTAACATAATAACGAGAGTGATATGGATTTATGAGGAGAACGAAATGAAACACAGATCTATAAAATTAACACAGATATACAAAGAACAATAATAGAGATACAGTAAAATTGAAATTCTATTCAATAAAAAAATCTGTTGAAACTGTAAAATGTAGAATGAAACAATCTTGCTCGAATGGTGGTAGCTAATCTCTGAGAAGAGATGTGGTGGCTACGCGCATTCGTCTGGGTCCATTACAATGAGGAATCTAGGACTTTTTAGCATCAATAAGTAATTGGAAAACCCTATACATCCAAAAACCTAACCCTAGGAGATGAAGTGCCAAAAGTCATGTGGATCCCGATGGGGTAAGTTGGTACATCAACTTCCTGGGGTCATAATTTTTTCATACGATCTTCGTTTTAGGAGCACGATATCCTTTTGGAAAGGTCTATCCAAGGAATACACATAATGTTTTCAGTCTCTGACTTTGTCTCCAGTATGATTGTGGCGGGCCCAAAAAACGTTATTTGGGGCCTCAAAACGACCCCATAAATTTAGGACCCGAAAAGCTAGAAAAAAAATGTCTGAATGAAAACTGAATGTGAGCTAGTTGGAAGAGGTGGGTGGCCACCGATATCCACCTGGATCAATCCTCCCTCCTTACGAAGTAATGGTATCCATTGCGTTGAGTTCCCTTGGCTGAATTTGGCCTTGGGTGAGTCACTTTCCTTGGTGCAGGAGCTACCCCGCTTTGACAACAAGATAAAGTTGAAGCTTCTGTTGGCGAGATCCCCTGACCTGTGTGTCCACGATATGATCAGTGGATGCTTGTTCCATGCAGTCAGGGTTGAGATCTGTCGGTGTCAATTGTTCTTTTATCTCTAAGGTGTGCAATAAGGGTGGAAAGTATAGTCGAAGGAGGTCCACATTAAACACTAGGTGCAGGCCAAGGAAGGGGGGAATGTTGAGCTCAAAAACATTGTCACCCACAACCTTGGTGATGGTGTAAGGTCCATAGAGGAGTGATCGAAGCTTCTGGTGGGGTATTATAAGGTGTTCTTTCTTCAAGTGAAACAAAATTTTATCTCCCACTTGAAACTTGTGTGGCACTCAATGTTGATCATGGCGTTGCTTGTACTTGGCATTGGACTTTTGCAAAATATCCTAAACCTATTGGCGGATGTGTTGGATTCGTTCAATGAACCAGGTGGCTTTGTTGGCTTCGGTTCGAGCATGGGACGATTCGGCCTGTGTGGATGTAAGGGGTAGTGCAACATCCATGGGACCCAATGGTTGAAATACAAATCCACCTGAAAGGGGCTGTGGTCGGTTGAGCTATGTATGGTTCTGTTGTAACTGTGTTGAACATAGGGAAGAATATCATCCCATGTGCGTGGATGTTTGGAATTGTACATGTGAAATATATGCACAATCATCCTGTTGATGACGTCGAATTGACCATCCGTTTGGGGGTGGAAGGTCATGGATTTGGTGAGCTTGGTGTCGAGTCATGACGAGAGGCTCGACGAGAATGCGCTGAGGAATCGACTGTCCCGATCTGAGACAATGGTTTGTGGTATTCCAACATGTACACACACTCGTTCGAAGAAGAGCTTGGTAGTGGCCTCTACTATGATTCTCTTATTGCAGGAGGCCATAACTGTTGGAAACATGCCAACAAATTTCCTCATGCGGTCACATGCACATGCACATGTGCATGCATGCAATCTATTTATGAATTGTTTGTGTAACTATGTGATTTATTCATGATCAGTCTGTGTAACTGAGTGGTATATGTTATATATATGAGCATACCCATAGAGGTGGAGGACAATGCAAGTACATTGTGTGAGGAGAGGATGGTTGTATGCATGGGTTGGCTATTGTAGTTCTCCCTTGAATAGAAGAAGACCGATAATCATTTTCCGTGGTTTTTTCCTGATTTGGGTTTCCACATAAATCACCGTGTCAAGTGTGTGTTTGTTGTTCTTGGTTTTATGTGTGTTTAATCTAGCTCGTTTATGCTCTGTTATATGCTATGTTTTGCTTTTGTTTCCCAACAAGTGGTATCAGAGCCAAGGCGGGTTGAGTAGGTGTCGCATGTGAGCCAAGACGAATTGTGTGCAGGTCTCTTGTGAGCGCAAGAAAGCGTGATTGAGTAAGTAGCAGGTCATCGATGCTCCCCAGACATTGTTAGAGGCACGCCGCCGCTCTCAGACTTAAAAAATTATGATTTTAGTCAAATTAGCGCATGCGGTTTGCACACCACAGGGCACTGGAAAATCGATGCTGCCCCACCACATTGAAGGAGCATTGATCTCTCAAATAGCGCTACCTTTGAAACCTCAAGAGAGCGTCGATATCTCAAATAGCGCTACCTTTCAAACCTCAAGAGAGCGTTGATCTCAAAAATAACGCTAATGGTTTGAAGTTCAAATTTTTGGTAATGGTCGGGAGCTTTAAATAAAGGGTCGTGAGTTTTTTAATGAAAAAAGGGGTGACGTGGAGAATACTTTATTCTTCATAAAGTTCGAACCTTTTTGAACACTCTTGTTTTATTATGGAGATTTTTTAAAGGTGACCTTAGGTAAAAGGGTGGAAGAGGTTAGTTTTTTTTTTAATAAAAGGTTTTTTAATAAAGTTTTTTTAAAGCCTTTTAATTAAAGTTTATATTTTTGGGGTTTAACCTTAAATATAATAATACTCCTCCAGTATAAAAAGGCTCAATTTTATAAGTAGTTTTTTTTTGGAGTTTTCTGCTAATGGAGAAAGTACAGAGTTCCAAGTTTGAGGTAGAGAAATTCAGCGGTAAGAATAGCTTTGCGCTATGGAAACTTAAGATGCGGGATCTGCTTGTGCAACAAGGATTGCAAAAGGCGTTGGATGGAAAGTCAAAGAAACCGACAAGAATGACAGAAGAGGACTGGGATGATATGTATGCAAGAACCCTTAGTACTATTCATTTGTGTCTGGAAGATGAGGTGTTGTTTAACATCGCTAAAGAGACGAAAACAAAAGGTTTGTGGACCAAACTGGAGATTTTGTATATGACAAAGAACTTGTCAAACAAAATCTTCTTAAAGAGGCAGTTGTACATCTTGCGGATGAAAGAAGGTACAAAATTACTGATCACTTGAATGTCTTCAATACTCTGATCTGTCAATTAACTAATATGGAAGTAAAGTTTGAAGATGAAGACAAGGCAATTATGCTACTGTGTTAGTTGCCCGAGTCTTGGGATCATCTAGTCACAACTGTGTGGTTTAACACAACAAATGCCATTGATTATGACATTGTTGTGGGAGCTCTATTATGTGAGGAGAAGATCCAGTAAGGAAACCTCAACAACAGAAGCAATGGTGGTCAGAGGTCGATCTACAAAAGGAGGGCAAGATCAGAAAGCTACAACCAGGTTTAAGTCAAAAGACAGTAAGGGTAAGGACAAATGTTGGTTTTGTGGCAAATCTGGGCATCTCAAGAAGGATTGTTGGAAAATACAACAAGCATCCAAAGAGGACTCCACAAAAGAAGCAAATTTAGCTACAGGTATGGTTGATGAATTTTTGTCTGTCTGTTGTCTCACCACCTGTTTTTGCATAGAAGGTGCAGGGCGGTGATGGTTGAGTCACCGTGAAATAATAATAAAAAAAATAAAAATAAAAATAAAAAGGTGTTTTTACTTTGGAGTTGTAGAAATTATTGATTGCATGTAAATGGGCATATCTCTGTAAGATCTGGATAGGCATGCGTACCCCTGGTTTATCAGGTCACCTATGAAAAGTCTAAACATAGATTTAGGTAGATTGAATATGTGGGGGGGGAAGGCATGTATGTTGAGTTATCCTTAGCTCGATGAAAGAGTTAATGAGTTAAATATGTTTTTAGGTCAAAGTAGGTGGTTTTTCGGGTCCATGTGTTTTGGGTATCCTGTGGTATTGTGTCCATGTATTTGCATGTAATGAAGCCTATAAAAGGCTTGGTGAACTCCATTGTAAATGGACCTGGAGGTAAGCGGCGAAGTCTAACTTGGTTGGATTTAGTCAAAGTTGTTTGAATGCGAAGTTCGAGGTGGAGCAGCGTGTCCAGTTTAGAAAGGTGGGTTTGTAAAAAAGTTGATGTGTTGGCAGGTCAATCAAGTGTTTGAGAATATATGATGAAGGTAAGTTCATATCTATGGAACTTAGAAAGTATTGCAAGGAAGTTGGGATCGAATAGGCATGTTCAGTAATGCCAAGCTGCAGCGATAGTTGTGGACATAAGAGGTTGTGTTGTCTGGTAACTTGGTCACCATCAGTTGCAAAAGAAAAGAAGATTCAGGAAGATGTATGAACATGCATTTGGTAATTACTCAAATGTGAAATTATTCGGTTGTGATGCTTATGGTTTTATATCAACTTTCTAAGTAGGACCCAGATCAAACAGGGAGATCTTTGATATGGTGATGATGTTAAGGAGTGCATACTATGGGATCCTACTACCCACAGAATCATCATGGACATATATGCAGTGTTTGATAAATCTCCTTTTATAAAGATATGTATATGGAACAACCAGAACTGTTCGTTCAGAATCGCAATAGGATATTTGTTTGCAAACTCAAAAATCATTGTATGGCCTGAAGCATGCTAGGCAAATGGTACAAGATGTTTGATTCCTTCATGGTGCCAAATTTTATGAGAAGTGAGTATAACCATTGTGTTTATGGTATATTCATTATCTTGCTGTTATATGTTATGCTTGTTGTAAGCACATGCATGGTTGAGATCAACAGGTTGGCTCAGTTGGTTAGGACATTTGTTATGAAGGATCTAAGAGAAGCAAAAATAAATCTTGGGCATGGAAATACACAGAGACAAAAAATATGGTAAGCTTGGTTATCACAACAAAAGTATGTGGTGAAGATATTCAGGAAATTCAGTATGAATAACGTGAAACTGGTAAAATCCCTTTGGCTTTCCATTTTAAATTCTCTTCAAGTTTATGTCCTAATTGATGAAGAAGAAAAGGGTTATATGTCTCGAGTATTATATGCTATTAGGAAGTTTGATGATTGCGATGGAGAAATGGTCATCATTTCACATGCATTTGGTGTTGTCAGTACACACATGGAAAAACCAGGTCAGGAGCATGGAAATGGGTGCTTCAAACACAGAAGCACAAGTATCACCTACAATGGTTGCATTGATTTGGTCTGTGGTTATGATTCATGAGATTTGGACAAGTGCATCGGTCTATTAGACAGGTTTTTGATGGAGATAGAATGGTCCATGTTGGAGTGAATCGTGCAGGCATGTTCACGTAAAGGTATTGTCAGATAAGTTGTGGAGCTGTGATGGTGTTTGGCTTCTCTTGGCTTGCAGAAAAGGTGATGAATTAATAAAGGGCATGATATATCAGGTAAATTGTTGCCAAGGTGGATATTGTTGGAAACATGCCAATGAATTTCCTCATGCGGTCACATGCACATGCACATGTATGCAATCTGTTTATGAACTGTTCGTGTAACTATGTGATTTATTCATGATCGGTTTGTGTAACTGAGTGATATATGTTATATATATGAGCATACCTATAGAGGTGAAGGACAATGTGAGTGCAAGAGAGTACATTGTGTGAGGAGAGGATGGTTTTATGCCTGGGTTGGCTATTGTAATTCTCCCTTGAATAGAAGAAGAACGATAATAATTTCCCGTGTTTTTTTCCTGATTTGGGTTTCCACATAAATCACTGTGTCAAGTGTGTGTTTGTTGTTCTTGGTTTGATGCATGTTTAATATAGCTCGTTTATTCTCTGTTATATGCTATGTTTTGCTTCCTTTGCCCAACAATAATCACCATATTGGAAAATCGATCAACAACCACGAAAACACAGTCATTTCCCTTCTTGGTTGAAGGAAGGCCCGAAATGTAGTCCATCGATATGGATTCCCAAGGATTTTTGGGAGTAGGAAAAGGGGTGTACATGCCTTGTTTCTCCATATCCGGTTTGGAAATTGTACAGACCGTGGAAGACTTGATATACTTGTCGACATCCTGTCAAAGTTTCGGCCAATAGAAATGTTGTTGCAGCATTGCCACTATATTTTCTACGTTGAAGTGTCCTTCCACCTGAATGTGGTGAGCTTCCCAAATCATCTTCACTTGCTCGCTTGATGGGATGCAGATATGGCCCAAATGACATAACAACCCATCCTGAAGATGGAAATCAACGACAACCGTGTTTGTCCCCAACATATGGTAGGTAGTGGCGAAGTTAGGATCGTTCTTGTAGATTTGGGGCCATTTGGATGTCTCATGTTCGAAGGAGTGTAGCACCATGGTTAGTGTTGCAACTAGAGGTTGAATGAGGTAGTTAGCGACACGGTTGGTTCTCCCTGTCTTATACTTGATGTTGAGATGGAACTGTTGCAAGTATGTGGGCCACTTCTAATGGAAGTCATTCTCCAATTTTCCTTGTGTCTGCATGAACTGCAGGGGATTATGATCAATGTGGATGATTGTCTCCTTCCCGAGAATGTAATGCCTCCATTGGCAACGGGCTTGTACAATGGAGTAAATTTCTTTGTCATAAGTGGGGTACTTACAGATGATATCTGATAGTGTCTCACTATGATAGACCACATGATGTCCATGCTAAGTAATAATTTCACCCACAACATACTCTGAAGCATTTATCTCAATCTAAAAAGGATGTTGCAGGTCGGGTAATGAGATCATCAGGGTTGAGCACAAGCGTTGTTTCAAATCATCGAATATTTTTTGTTGTGACTGACCCCACACAAATTTTTCCTTGTCACCACCCCTAGTCGCTTGGATAAAGGCCCATGCAATGTGGAAGAATCCCAACACGAACGTGCAATAGAAATTGGCAAGGCCTAAGAAGCTTCGAAGATCAGTGAGTGTGGTTGGGGTTGGCCAATCACAAATGACTAGATATTGGTTGGATAGATATGCACCCCATTCTCATCGATAATGTATCCTAGGTACTGGACCTTGTTCATGTCGAAGGATCATTTTTCCAATTTTTCATATAGTTTGTGTTGTCACAGGGTGTGCAGATTCTGCTGAATATGCTACAAGTGTTCCACCCAACTCTTTTTGAAGATGAGGATGTCATCCAACTACACCACCATAAAATAATTGGTGAAATTCCACAAGATATCATCCATCATCCTCATGAAAGTTGTTAGGGAATTTTTCAAGTCAAATACCATGACTAACTATTCGAAAACACCTTCTTTGGACTTGAAGACAATCTTCCATACATCGGTCTTCTCTATTGGGATCTGGTGGTATTCGGATTTTAGATCAATATTACTGAATTATTTCCCCCCCTTGATATGGTCAAGGAGATATTCAATTCGGGGAATTGGGTACCAATTCCTGACTGTGATTTTATTTAGGGTTTGATAATCAATGCATAGTCGCCAAGTCTCATATTTCTTCTGCACCAACATAGTTGGGTTTCCAAAAGTGATGAACTTGGTTGGATGTACCCCTTTTCAAGCATCTCTTGGATTTGGTACTTGATTTCCTCATTTTCTGATAGAGAGCGGAAATAGACTGTCCCATTGGGTAGTGGTGCACCGGGGGTCAGAGCAATTGAGTGTTTGACTTGACAATGCAGAGGTACCCCAATGGGTGAGGAGAAAATGTCTTTGTATTCTTCTACGAGCTTATCCACTTGTTTCTATTGTGTGGAGAGACCTATCATGGATGTCATGGATGTGGTTGTGACCTTCCGCTCACTTTGATAGTGAACCATGAGGAATACAAACTTCCTGGTTTGAGAGATGAACTTCTTGCATTTCTTGGCAGAGATCAAGTAAATAACAGTAGGTGGGACTACCTCGGGTATCATGTACAATTTCTTGTCCAAAGTAATTATAACACTATGAGGCGTAGAATCATATACAACATGATGTTTCCATAAATAAGGTTGGCCTAAAAGAACATCACAAACTTCAAGGGGGAGACATCACACAATACCTCATCTTTGAAGAGCTTGATGTTGTAGGGCAGGTGACACTGTTGGCTGACACAGAGATTGCTCCCTTGGCAGAGCCATCCGATGGTGTACAACTGTGGGTGTGATTTTTTTGACAGAGATAACCTCTTGAAGACCTCCTTTAAGATGAGGTTCTTCTAGGTACCACTATCAATGATGAAGTGCAGCGGAGTACCCTTCACCCACATTTGTGAACGAAAGAGACGCTCACCTTCCTCTGGTTCATCGGGTTCACCGGGCTAGACCTTGGTGGTATCAATGGTGGCACTGGGTTCTGAATCAATGATCTGTCAACCTTTTTATGGTTCCGACTCAGAGTCGAAGCCCACATTGGATTCAGAGGCTTTTGCCTTAGCCACCAATGACTTCTTTGAGTGACATTCAACGATGTTATGCTAGGGGATCTTATGGAACTCGCACCACTTACCTGTGTATTTATTTGTCTTCCCATTATCCTTCTTTGTTTGTGGCTTAGACTAGTTGTCCTAAGGTTGTCCATACTTTCTCTGACTTTTGTTCTGCGGGCAGGGGTCTCCTTTTCCCTGCTTCTGTTGTAAGGGTTTCGCAGACCCAAACTGCCGTGTCTTTTATTTGAGCTTCTGCTCGATTTTAAACTCCAAGGATGAGATGTACATAAACTCCATTTCTATCTAGATGTATCTATGCATACCGCCACGATACTTGAGCACCAGATGTCGCTTAGAGTCCTTGATACCCAGCTTAGTACGTAAGGTATGGAAGACATTGGTGAACTCTGACACTGTTTGGTCCCTTTCCTGCCACAGTGTGGTCCATATTGTATATAAGTCATCATAACTTCCAACATGGTAGCATTGTTCCTTAATAAGATCCTTGAAAGAACCCCAAGTGGGTACGACTAAAAATAATGTAGATCCCTTTGTTTCCTTTTTCTCACATAAAGTCTCCCACCAATATTTGACGTGGGGGACGACCCTAAGGAGTGCAAATGTAATCTTTTCTCTATCGAAAAAGTTATGGAAAAAGAAATAACCTTCTAGAAGATTTAACCATTTGTCTACAACATCTGCATGTAGTTGAACTTCAAATATAGGAATATCAAAATTGATCTGTACCTTGAAGGGGAGAGTGCCTCCACTCGAGGAATATGCATCACTTGTTGGCATTCATCGCATGATTTGCACAAAGTTATCCAACATCTAGTTCCTCTGTCGCACAAGGGATTCCTCGAGCAACAATTTAAAGGGATCTCCTGCCCCATCGTCTCTCTTTTCTTCCCCCATGGGTAGCCGTCGAGTTCGGCGAGGCCGATCTTGCAAAGGCTCAATTGGTTAGAGTCCCAAATGCTTATACCTTGACCTTGTTGGGGACATGCATAGAGAAACAAATGAAGAGCAAAACATTCTGATACCACTGATCCAGATTTATGAGCAGAATGAAACGAAACACATATCTATAACATTAACACAGATATACAGATAACAATAACATAGGTACAGTAAAATCGAACTTCTATTCAATAAATAAATCTGTTGAAACTGTAAAATGCAGAATGAAACAATCATGTTCAAATGGTGGTAGCTAATCTCTGAGAAGCGGTGTGATGGCTACGCGTATTCATCCGAGCTTAATAAAATGAGGTCTTTAGGAATTTTTAGCATCAATAAGTAATCACAAAACCCTAGACATCTAAAAACCTAACCCTAGGAGATGAAGCACAAAAAGTCATGTGGGCCTCGATGGGGTAAGTTGGTACATCAACTTCATGGGGTCGTAACTTTTGCATACAATCTTCGTTTTAGGCGCATGATAACCCGTTGGAAAGGTTTAACTGAGGAATACACATTATTTCATCACACTCTGAAATTAACATTAGTGTGACTATGGCAGGACTCAAAACGACCTTGGAAGTTTAGGACCTGAAAAGCTAGAAAAGAACTACCAAGATGAAAACTGAATATGAGCCAGTTRGAAGAGGTGGGTGGCCACCGATATCCACCTAGATCAGAGATTCACCAAGATATGATATTTGATATGGTCCCCATACATATTTATGCACAAGCTCTAAATTTTCACTCTTTTTTTTCCTTTCCAACCCTGATAAATCTGACTCTCTTTTATTTTCCATAAACATAGTGTTAACATAAATCCAAATCAATTTGTTTAAGATCTGGAAACAAATTACTTTTGTGAAGGATCTGCATCCCCTTCTCACTCATGTTTCCAAGCCTATGATTACAGTGTTGTATCCACACCTGTAGAAGCTAAAGAGATTGAAGATTCAACATTACCAGTACATAAATACAATGTACCTACTGTTGACGCCCAAAAGAGAAATGTAGGGTATCTGCTTGCAAATGGTTGCAACGCCTTATTATTTATTTATATTTAATAATATACTAATAGGTGGGTCCGCTTGTGTGAATATGATGAAAATATGACACGTATGTTTTATGTTCTTATGACTTGGTTGCGAGATGAGCTCAAATGATGTTATTAAAGGAGAAATGATGTTATGGGTGATGTGATTAAAGGAGAAATGATGTTGTCTTTATATAACCCTCACAAGTGTTATTATGCTTCATTTAGTTTGATAAAAGATCTCAACTCCATGTTTCAAGTTGCATGCGATATATGGTGTGGTCATTACCTTGATTTCATGTTACAAGGGTTGTGCGCATTGTTTGAATTGGAAGTTTAAAGGTTGGGACACAATATCCCTAGCAAGTCTTGTTGTATGTTACATTGGGGTTTTGAAAGAGTTGGTGCATTTGTAAGTTTAAAACATAGGCAAACTATGATGTATTCATCTTGCATTAAATAGATTTGGAGCTAGTGGTTGATGTGTTGTATGGTTATCTACTCATATTGGCCTTGGATGAATGTGTAAGTGTAAATACGACCTGCACTAATGCACGTCGCTCTAACCTACCTCGAGTATGCCACCTTAGACATTTCGCATTTTCTCTTTGTTGGTTGTTGCTACTCCGCTTTGTTCGGTCGTGGAAGAGGAATATAGACCTGGTCGATTGGGTAAATTTTACAAATAAGTATGAGTTTTCTTGCTGCTCCATCCATGAATTTTTCACTCTAATCTTTAATTAAGTCAAGTGTTGGCTCTTCATTTTTCTCACTAACTGTGTATTTCCAAATTTTTATGGGATTTTTTATTCTGTATGGATTATGGATGAAGCTGGTCTCTGTGGCGTTTATATGCAAGTTATTCATAGTTAAATGTGGTTTGGGTGTCTCTTGTTGTTGATAAATCTGTAGTTGCTCCATTGCTTTACCTGTGGAAAAAATATTGTGTGGGATTTTTTGGGCCTGTCTTGTCTCTGGTTTTGTTTGGTGGTTCCTCTCTGTCTGATAAAAATGGTACCACTTCTCGCGGTCTTTGGGTTATTTTTATACTCTTCCTGTCATCTAATTATATGGCTATCATGCTCGCGCCCTTGTATAAGCTCTGTGACTGAGACTGCTAATGAAACTAATGGTGGTAATGAGACCGTTGAAAACATTCCTTTGGCCAAACCCTCAAATTGTTGGTCTGTTCGTCCTCCCATACCTAATCACTATTGTTGATTGGTATATCGAACCATGTATTCGACTAACGATACAAGGGTGGCCAACCCAACATTTAATAAAGGAACTGTCTGTGCTCTTTTAGTCATGGGTTCTGTTGATTGTTTACCGTGCGATGTTAGAAATAATGCTAAGCCCACTAATATTTTTTTATACAGTCTGTCATGTGGCAATGTTGAGGTGATGACAGTGTTTCAAAAACATTGTTTAAGATATATGACTTGTTGTGTTAGCATGCTTGAGGTGTTCGATTTTTATGAGAAAAGAGTATCTATGTGGATGAAATATATATGTGTTGAATGAGTTTTTGCGAACCAGAATAAAAAGGAACTTTGGAGGATTTGTTATTTGAAACCTCAGTATGGAATTGTGTTATACACAGGATTCCCTTTTGAGTCCACTTTGTGAAACCCTGTAGTGGTTAAAAGAGTGGTAATGTTGTGGACCTCAGTCTGTCCATTCTTCGACTGTTGGTTGTGATTATTGGAATGATATGTCTCCTTGAGTCTATTGTGTGTTGAGGAAAATATATGAAATGATCTTACTCAAGCATTTTCAGATTCTGCTTGGCTAAATAAAAATAGACATGAATGTCACCCTATGTTTATACACATCAAAAATAATATCCTAACTCACAAGTATTGATTACAAGTTCTTAGGCTAGTCTTTTATAAATAAAATCTTGCTGGAAAATTCATTATTTATATGATTTTATGAATATAACAATTGCTTAAATAAATGTAGAGATAGAAGAAAAGACACCAAGATGATAATCAAGACAGATGAGACATAAATCAATCATTTATTTCATTCTAATTCACCAAAAAGTCATTCTCTTTACAAAATTTCGTAAAGAATTTTTGGACAAAAGTCAAACTTAGACATCCCTGATGGAACATACAAAAGGACCTCTGACATAAAATAAAAAACTAAACTCTAAAAGATGGATCAACTTGCCATAGATTGTTGCCCACTCGACTCTGCACAATAGCCTTTGTCATTCATGAAAACTAATTCACAAACAGACAAGTCTACACAAACTATCAAATATAGATCAACACCTCTGAAAATCAAGTGTCTGAATGATGTAATTCAACCCTGAATCTTGCTTTCTACAATAATACCCTGTTATCATAAAAAAGAATTAGGCTTGTGATAAATTAAGGAATGAATGAAAACTGAACTATCTCAACATAAACTCAAAGATAAAACCTTAGTATGCTTCTCCTTGTATCCTCCTCTTGTTCCTCCCTTACCTTTTTCCTTTAAGAAAATTAGAATTGGTTGAAGTAGTTGAACTACCTCATTAGTTAAGTTAACTAAAAACTCAACCAAATTTTTAGTTAGGGGGGAAACACAATAGATCATAATAAGGGTTTTAAATAAATAATAACTAGTAGGTGGGACCCCTTGTGACTCCCTTTAGCTCTTAACAATCATAAAATAACTAGTTAATTAAGCAAAACACCCTTCCTTGTGACTCCCATAATCACATTCACATATGACAATTTATCACATTGATATTTGAAATTATTTTCAAAAAATGTATTACTCATATATCCAAAGAAAACATGTTGTCCAAAACTTCTGAAGTCAACTGTCATCAATAATACATAAAATAAAAAATCAAAAACCATATTTCCCACTCTGAGATGCAATCTTTCCTTGATTGTTGTTTTCACCCTTCGGTTTTTCTAAATTTTCCTTTGGCTACACTGAGCCTTTAGGCCTAATTTTGTTGATCACATAAGAACAATCGTCCCTCAAATGCATCCGGGAATACACAGATTTATCAAAGCCACTGGAGGGTGAGGAAGGGGTAGCAATGGATTTTCCTTTACAAGGGGAATGGTGGGCCTCGATTTTCAACCTTTTGCTAGCATGAGAGGACTGAATTGGTGAGTGGACAGGTGCAGCTTGGACAATCTGGTTAATAGGTGGGGGAGCAGGTAAGGACAAATTGGTCCAACCACAATGTTGGGAGACTGTCGGGTGGACAATCTCTTGCCATCTATCATTTTTGGGAACCTCGGGTTGCTATGAGACATGAGGGGGGACAGGAAAACCAGGGAATTGTGGAGCTTGGAAAGGATGCCTTTCAGGCCTAGGTTGGACCACTCCTTGCCAAATCTAATTGAAAAATCCGGCCTGAAACAACTGGCCTAACTCTTGTGAGTCAGCGTCAAAGTGTATGGAGAATATTGGCATTCTTGGGCCTCTGTTCCAATTACCTCTCCCTCGGTTGCCTCTGCCATGGCTACCTCAGTTGAAAAAGCTCATTCTTGCATGCATGATTGATTAGAAAATAGTTCCTTTACAACCATACATGACAACTCCTTAAAAATGTGAAATAGACTCTGGCTTAGCAATATATCAAACTCATGCAATCCAATCCATATAAATTGTTTAATTGTTGTCAATGAGTAGGGGATGAACAAAAGGTCTTGGGATATGCGAGGGGTTTGTATTGAGTGAAACATGATAAAATGAAGGGAAAAAGAAACACGATTACTGCTTAAAGGAAGCATACAGTCAACTGTAATGCAAACAAAAGAAAATATCACTGTGATCCAACCAAGAAACTACGACTTCAAATTGCTTCAATACAAAATTACTCTTGATTGTACTTAAATTTTAGAACAGGGAGTGAAAAATGAATGTGGGAAGGCGATGGAGTTGTAATTAGCGAAAAGCGAAATAATGGTAGGGAAAGAGAGCGGATATTTTTCATAAAATTAATTAAGTAATCCATAAAACCCTTCTATAAAAAGGAAATAAAACCAACCAAATAATCACTTTGATCAAATGAAAACTATTATGCATAATTCAATTGACTCTGTGCATTGACTTGTTCACTATTTGTAATCAGATTTTCAACACAGTGTCACCAAACAAGACAACATGCATTCCACAACAACCTGTAAAATAATTTTGTTCCTTCTCATTTGTCCACTTACTGTTTTAAAATAATTTCCAAAAGAACACATAGTCACTTATTTCCATTATGTTCAGCATAAAAAATCAACCTCCTTCCATGAGTTATTTCCTTAATCAAACACATACACAAAACGCATGCCCGATTTCATCCATCCATTTTGTCCAACAATTAAATTGTAATGAGACCATATGTCACAACACTTGTGTCTATCTCTGCTACGATATATGGTATTCATCAACGCACATAACGGGCAGCCAAATACAACCATCAATATTTTAATTGCAAAGATCCTGACTTGCCATTTAAACACACAGACAACAATCACCATTTTAACTTATACTACTTGGAATATACAAACCATTCGACAAAACACAAAGTATTTCTGTGACTGTACAGGTCCAACTACTCTGAATCTAAACATCCACAATGCTGGGCTATCAATCAATATAAGAAGATAACAACAGTAGGCTCAATATCATCTCATAAATTGATCAAATTTGCAAAGAAACCATATTTTTTTAAGAACCCGTGACCATGACTGATGGCGCAATAAAATAATATCCATAGCATATATAGTGGATGGACATGCCATAATTACCATGATTTCAATGCTTCCATTGTCAATTTAAAACACACAGTCACATAAACCATCAACTCAACATAACATGTTGTAGGAACGCCACACATACCCACGCATCACGCACGAAGCATTTTTGTGACTTAATCAATTTAAAACTAATGCTTGATAAAAAAATTCAATATTCACGATGTAAGAGAAAACAACTATGCATTAAATCCAATTCTCCAATCAACCAAATTACCATGCTGAGTTTATCAATTTGATTTTCATAATAACCAATGCAGTGACTAAATACCAAAACCAACACCACTTTCAACATAACCAACAGAGATGAGCCAGAAATCAAACACTGTTGACAATACCCAACAACTCATAACAACCAATAGTATATCCGATAGGCCATAACGATTCCCTCTATCAAAACTAAGCTTGAGAAATCAAGGGTTTTCTCTTTGGAACAACACAGGGAGAGTGGAGCCGACTCCCATCATTGGGTGAGAACCTCCGAGACCAACGATGCACACATAGGGTATACCACCAACGACTTTGCTGACAGAGTGACAGTTCGCGAGATAGGAGAGACTATGAATAGAGGAGCAAAGGCTCCATTTTGGCCCTATAACAACACTTAGAACACAAAGGGTATAACCCTCGTGGCCCTCTTAACCAACCAACTAACAATGCTGAGATAAAACAGAGCCGAGAAGAAGCAATATAACCCATTATGCAACCATCAGTAAAATGAACAAACCTATTATACCCAAGTGAAACAATGCGTCGTGACACAAGGCGTTTCAAACCCAGTAAACCCCATAACAACAAACAACTGGGTACGGTGATAAGAAAGCGTTGAGATGGCCAGGCAATTTGGACCGAATGAAAACCCTTCAACCGAGGCCAATAAGGATGGCAGAGGGACTTCATGGATTCTAACACTCAGGAAGATCAATAACACTGTGACTTCAACAATATTGTAATGAGAACCACACCAACGATTCATTCAAGAAAAATATCACAAATTTACACAGTTGCCAGACTTAGGAAAATCACAGACCCATATATTTCGAGCCAATATATATTTCATAACCAGAGCAGATTCATGGATGGCGAAAAGACATACCTGTAACCAAAAGCACCTTAAAAAAGTGAGCTTAGCCGAGCAGTTTTTCCTCTGCTTGAAAGTCGGAGCCTGATCACAACAAAACATAGTTGAACAATGGCCCAAATAGGGTGGCGACCAGTTGAAGGAGTAGGAGTGACATGAAATAAATGTACCTCGCCTCCACCCCCACTCATTCAATTCCTTAGTACACGCCAGCCAACCTTCCATTAACACATTCAATTAAACCATGCATTGGAATTAGCATCCATTACTTGTGAAACATGCCACCTATATCACAATTATCCATTTCCAACTTATACCATAACACATATCAACCATGTTTTATATAACTCAACAAATCGCATAGCTATTAACTTGTTAGCTAGGATTAACAACGATCTTTTAATTTCAATGCATGTAGAGTAGCATATTACTATAGTTTAATCTCTTTCTTTTTCATTTTGTTTATATTGCTTTTATTTATTTTCAACTGCTTCTTATGTGTTGTTACTAACATATCTCTTGTGCAGGCTTCACAACAATGAATCCAGGAGCATATAGCAAGGGTAACAATGGATAACATAGGCCATCATAACACAAAAATAAAGCCTAGAGAAATGGAAACAACACATAACATGCCTTATCCATCATTCATTTGTCGCAATTAGAACCAACATATAATAGGCCTCATCCATTGCCAATAAAACCAAGATTTCATCAATCATATAGAACCCTATAAGCGATGTCGAATAGCAACATAAACATGAAATAAGAACCAGATCTGATCTTCTAATCGACAAGGGGTCCCACCTACTAGTATCATATATCTTGTTAGCTTATAATAATATGCTTTAGCAATACTTTGCGAGCAAAAACCTCATTGTGATTTTAATCGTCAACAAACTGGCGAATCCACAGGGAAATTTGTTTTCAACAGATTTAGAACTCAGAACTCATGTTTTCGCAGACCAAGAACAACAAGTCAAGAAGGTTTAACCAGGAAGATTATGCAACAGGGGGAAGTGAGCGAATTAAATGGAAAAATGACCGGGAATTCGAGAATAATTCATGAAAAGTGTTAAGTATGAGGG
>SNQJ01S0144621.1:8498-21094 GCA_010110895.2 Picea sitchensis
TCCCGTAAAACAGAGATAACTCATAGGGAAATATATGGATGTGTATTATATTTGAGATACCAACTTTGTCTCTAATGACGATTACTGAAAGAAATATCAAATATGCCACATACATTGAACTGGAAGCAAGATTACTAACATAATTAATGGAGTAGGATCCACAAAATTACAGTTACAGTTTTCTTCAAAATTAAATAATAGAACATCTCGTATATATATATATATATCTAAATCAGATAAAAATTCCCATCAACAAATAATTCATCATGATATGTAGGCAGATAAGGAGGAAAGTAGACATATCTGAAAAAAGTTGTTGAATAACAAATGGAATAGCCACGTTCCTCCCAACCTTAGAGCAGGACATCCAATTCATTTGTCTTGTTCACCCCCTATCCTGACCATGAGTCCATGAGGGATAACTTGGAATTCCTCCTTAGCAATCACCCTTCAACTTCAGAAATCCTCTCCTTGCCTCACACTCAACAAGTAGTGTTCATAACAGTAAGAAATTAGTGATATTTTCCCCAACATACTAGGCAGCATCATGCCTCCTCACATATGTTATATATCCAATCAATATGTTTGCCTAGGTCTTTTCCCTCCCTTGGGGATTTTCACATATTTCTAAATCCCTGATTTTCAGGGGCTTACAATGGCCAAATTCTTGATTTGACACTTGTAACAATCATCCTTGAGGTAGTTCCAACATGTTCCCAACTCATGGAGTCATGGTCAGTTGATTTTAACATGGTTGTTCCATTTGTCCTCCTGCAATAATTATAAAATATTTTGTTTTCATACAAGTGTCATAGTCAAACAGTTAGTTGGGTCAAATCAGATCTTTGCCCAATAGTCATAATCATTAATTAAAATTTACCAAATTCGAAATTCAGAATTGCCATAAATGGCAAAAATTTTGCAAATTCGAATTTACCAAAAACAGAATAATTTTCCTAACAAATTTCAAATTCAAAAATAATTTATTTTTGGGGATGTCACATCCTTTCCCCCTTCAATAAAAAATGGTCCTCAGTGTTCATTCCTTTCTTGGAACAGGATTGGATGAGATTTCCACAAATCCCCCTCCAGCTCCCAAGTGGACTCCTTGGGAATAAAGTGTTTCCATTGCACCTTTACCTGAGCGATGGCTCTGTTCTGAAGTGTTATTTCTCTCTGGTCCAGAATGCGTAAGGGTACTGCCTGGAACTCGCCTTCTGGTTCCACCTGCACCAAGTTCCAATCGATCATGTGAGTAGGGTCATGAACATACTTTTTCAACAAAGAAAGATGAAATACGTTATGAATTTTTAGATTAGCTGGAAGTGCAAGTTGGTATGCTACGGGTCCAATTCGAGCTAGTATCTTGAAGGGCCCACAAAACCTGGGTGCCAACTTGGCACAATTCCCTAGCTTTAGTTATCTCTTCTGGGATTTGACTTTTAAGTACACATGATCTCCCACTTGAAACTCCAAGTGTCTTCTTTTCTGGTCCGCATAACTTTTTTGTATGTCTTGTGCCTCCTTTAAGTTCTGTTGTACCTTTCTTACCGTAATTTCCATTTCTTGGAGAATCTCAGGTCCAACCATGATTCTTTCAACTGAGTCTTCCTAGTTAATTGGTGTCGTACACTTTCTGTCATACAATACCTCGAAGGGGCTCAATTTAGCTGAAGTTTGGTACCCATTGTTATATGAAAATTCTACCAAGTGTAAGTAGTCTTCCCACTTGCTTGATTTTGTTCTTACGTACATGCAAAGCATATCCTCTAAGATTTGGTTTGTCATTTCAGTCTATCCATCCATTTGTGGATGATAACTAGTACTGAAATTCAAATTAGTATTTAGCCCTGCAAACAATTCTTTCCAAAAAGCGGATGTGAATTTTACGTCTCGATTCGAGATCACCATTTTAGGAATGCCATGTAGTCTAAAAATTTATTTCATAAATATTTCAGCGATGTTTATATATTTAAAAGTAGACTTTACCAGAATAAAGTGTGTAGACTTAATGAGTTTATCGATTATAACCATAATAGAATCATTATGTTTCTGAGTTTTAGTCAAACTTGTAATAAAGTCCAACGATATGGTCTCCCATTTCCATTCCAGTACTGGTAATGCTTGTAATAGGTTGGCTGGATGATGGTGTTCAGCCTTTACCTGCTGACAATCTTGGCACCTAGGCAAGTATTCTGTTGTTTCACCCTTCATTTTAGGCTAATAAAATAACTTTCTAAGTGCGGTTATCGTTTTCTGGTATCCTAGATGACCAAAATACGATTTCTTATGCACTTCATCCAAAACTATTATTTTTAACTCTGTCGAATCTGGTATGTAAAGTCTATTTTTAAATCGTAATAGGCCATTTTTATTGATACCCAGATCTGGTTTGTCTAATTTGGTTGTAGTGTTTTGCATTTCTTCTACTATCTTAGTGTAATTTTCGTCGTTAATACGTACAATCCTTATTCTATTTTCCAAATCACTTTCTTCCTTGCTGACATTCATTTCAAATAACCCATGGACTCTTCTGCTTAAAGCATCTGCTACCTTATTTTCCTTACCCCTGATATGTCTTACCTCAAAGTCAAATTCTCTCAAGAAGGCTAGCCACCTTGCTTGCCTTGCATTAAAATCTATCTGACTAAACAAATATTTCAAACCACTATTATCTATTAGTAGTAGAAATTTTCTGCCCATTATGTAGTGTCGCCACATTTTTAAGGCGTGTAATACTGTTGCTAATTCTAAGTCATGAGTGACGTAGTTTTGCTCATGCTCCTTTAATTTATGGGAATCATAACAAATAACATGTCCTCCTTGAGTTAGGACACCACCTATTCCTTCTTTACTCGCATCAACACAGACGGTAAAGTCTTTATTTGGGCCTGCTACCTTTAAAATGGGTGCGGTTGTCAATAATTCCTTCAACTTGTTAAAACTGTCTTGACACTTCTGTGACTAGTTAAACTTGGTCCCTTTCTTTTGTAATGATGTGATAGGGTAGGATATTTTGGAAAAACCCTCTATAAATATGCAATAATATCTGGTGATTACCATGAATGACCGGATATTCGCTACATCCTTAGGTATCGTCCATTCCATGATTGCTCTTATTTTCTCAGGGTCGACTGCAATGCCTTCTGCAGAAATTACATGTCCTAGGTACTGTATTTGTTTTTGATAAAAATCACACTTATCGAATTTGGCGTACAGTTTGTGCTTCCTCAAAGTTTGCAGAACTATTCTTAAGTGTTCTTCATGTTCTTCTTATGTTTTATAATAGACCAGAATATCGTCGATAAATACCAGTACGAACTTGTCCAAGTACTGACTGAAAATATTGTTCATTAGACACATAAACGTGGCTGGTGCGTTAGTGAGTCCGAAAGGTATAAATATGAATTCGTAATGTCCATATCTTGTTTGAAAAGTTGTTTTGCTTATGTCCTCATCTTTTATCCTAACTTGGTGATAATCGGATCGTAAATCTAACTTCGAAAAGATCTTTGCCCCACCTACTTGATCGAATAGATCATTTATCCTAGGTAAGGGGTACTTGTTCTTAATAGTCATTTTGTTCAATTTTCTATAATCGATACATAGTCTTAGAGTACCGTCTTTCTTTTTCACAAAGAGGACTGGTGCTCCCCATGGTGATACTGTAATGTCCCCAAGGCCGAGCCCCATTGTAAATATTGTTTATGAAATGAATTGTAAATATGTTTTATAGGCTTGTGAGCCAAGTTTATATAATATGGTGATCTTATGTGATTGTTAGGCCAGAGAGTCTAAGGGTTGGACGCCAAGAGCCTAATTTTTTACTATATTTATGCAGAATAGTAATAAAATATAAACACCTCCGCGTGCAGACCGACCACGATGAATGAGTGATGGGGGACTAAGCATCCACAGAGTGGGAAAGGGATTAAGGGTTGGAAGGTGGGAAGAGGGGCTAAGTGTTGAGCCTAGGGGGCTAAGCCTAGTGGCTTAAGTCCTTGGAAATAATATCTTAATATTATTCCAAAAATCCATGGTAAATATTGTATTTGTTTTATCCTAAGTTCTTGGAAGGGGAATGTGTGCAAAATGGGAAACATGCAGCCCCAGGGAGACAGGTGTCAACTTGGGCACATGCAGTTAAAACCCGAGAAGTCAACTGTACTGGGGGATCCTCCACCATTTGACTCTGGACTGCCTGTGCATGAACTCGTCGGACCTCTGCAAGAGACCTCGTGCAATTTTGAAACTATGGGGAATAGCCTGTGTTGATTTCGGAGATAGCCTGTGTTAATTTCTGGAAACCTGAGACATCCTCTGCCTGAATAGAATGAGCCTGTGTGTTGAATCTCTGTCCAAAATCCATAACCGTGAGACCATCCTGTCATTGTTGAGCCTGTTGGAAATCCTGTGTCTATTTTCCCCGTTGGTTGTTGTGGCCACACAGTGCTGGACTGCGTGAGGCTTGTTGGCCAATTTGTACAACACTCTCTCCAGGTGAGAGAGGCGATTGAAGTTGGAAGAATAGGTTTCTTGGCCTATGAGCGACTTTCTCCAGGTGAGAGAGTGCGCAAAGGAAGGAGATAACTCCTGGAAGGAACCCTGTAGTTGCCACAGATCTCGGAGACTTCCGGTCCATTCTGTTTCTGAAACCCAAGATAAGGGAGGTTAGCAGCCGAAGGACTGTCTAGGTGACAGAGAAGGTGTATAATCCTAGGGTGGAATAGGCATGTGGGGAAGGAGAGTCTGTGGGTGGTGAGTATGAGTGGTTCCTGGGAGAGAATTCCTTCCTTGTGACTGTGTGTTTTCCCTGTAACCTCAGCCTAGCCTAGGATTCCTTCCTTGCCTTGGGCTGGAGCTTAGTCCTAGCTCGAGGGTGACCTACTACTGAGCTTGATGAGCAGCACAGTCTAAGGTTGGGAGGTTCGTGGAAGGCCTGCACCTGGTTGGTGGAATTACCACCATTTCAAAGATAAGTACCAGATGATGTTTTTAATTACGTTTTTGCATGTCTGTGTATTTATATTTATCATGTATTCTATTTTGCATACAAATTAATGTTAATGCCATTGATTATTTATGTTAGCATTAATTCTTAGGCTTACTCTAAGTTTGAATATGTTTAATTTCTCAAATGCATGCATTTTATATAATTAAGCATGAGATTGTTATTCCGCGAAGTACCGCCTGGTCGGATGAATAAAAAGGAGGTTGTTACAGTTTGGTATAAGAGCGTTATGGTTTACAAGTAACAAAATAGGTTGCTACAGTTTGGTATCAGAGAGTTATGGTTTACAAGTAACAAAAGAGGTTGTTACAGTTTGGTATCAGAGCCAAGGTTTCGACGCTGAGCCTAGATGGGCCAGTTGAGTGTTCTTTGGACCGAGAGTTGGAGGAGAAATTGTGTCTGGAGGACCAATTTCGGACCCTTGAATGCTCACGAGTGTCAAGGAGTTACTTGACCGTGTTACCAAGCTCAAGAGGTGTAGCGGTGTTATGAAACCACCACCGATGTGGTATCTGGCCACAGGGAGAGAGGACTCCACACCAGAAGTGTTGGAGCCATAGGATCTGTTTGGGGGAAAAGAGAACCCTCATGATCGTCAGATCTGGAAAACGTGCGCAGGGTTTAAAAACCCTTTGGAGTTGCATAGCAAAATGGAAAACGCGATACGCGAAACCCTGAATTCGTTGGGACCATCCATCGAGGGGAACATGTGGCTTCCAGACGGGGTTTCGGTACCCGGGAAACCAAAAGAGAAGAACCTTGTATTCGCAAGTCGCAAAATAACAAAACACAAAATTCTGAAATGATCTACACCGTAGATCGTAAGATAGGAACTTGACCATTGGATCAAGTGGAGGGGTAGACAGTAATTTTGGTATTTCGGTAAACGGAAGTTCGAGAGGGTGGATGCACAAACTCTCGATGCCCGAAACCCTGAAACGTCGAAAGGATCTGTGTTGTAGATTGGAGAAAGTTGTAATCATTGGATTTCACTTGGAATGGACGTGGACACGTGGGTGTGTACCACGTGCCAGTGGGACAAAAGAAAAGTGAGAATGGTGGGACCCGATGATGTCACCATAGATAACGTGGACCCTCCTGAGGTTTCCACTCACCACTGCAGATGTGGAGATAGTTGTTCTATGTGGGCCCGAAGTTTAAAGTAAATCAGGATTTCAGGATTCACAAAGGAGGAGCACGAGGAATCAACACTCCAACTCGCGAAGTCGCGAGTTGCGAGGGGTGCTAGCACTTATCCCTAGCCTACAGTTATATGTAGCAGGCACTAGCAAGGAGGGAGCCATACCCGTATCACATTTTAGGTATCAGCGTTTGGAGGAAGAAGAGTCGAGGGTCTTTGACTCGCGAAGTTGCGAAAGGTGCCTTTGGTTACGAAGGTAGGGAAAAAGAGGAAGCCATCACCCGAAAACCCAAAGTTATGAAGCCCCGAAATTTTTGAATACAAAATCACTATCGAGGATTTAACTGTTGGATCTTTGTGGACCGAGACCCGAAGTTCCAAAGCCTCAAAAATTACAGAGCCAAACAGAGATCAGAAAACTTAATGGAATCGAAACGTTTTCTCTTGCTCACGTTGGTTTATGAATGTTGTAAGTTTTCTTGAAGGTTTAAAGGCCTGACAAACTTCGGTTGATTGCACCTTTTGTGTGCATAGTTCAATGAGTATCAGGACAACTGTGAATCTACGCCGAGTATAGAAATGGAACAGGTGTAGATTGCCTCCATTTCAGAGAGAGAAAGAGAAGGAAGGGATGTCAACCTGGGAGTCGAAGGATCGAACTCCAATGGGAATGAAAGAGAATTGGATAAGGAAGGTCATATGATGAAACTCATTGAAATATTGCAGAAATATGCACAGGCTCGCCGAGCTAATAGCCGAAATCTCATGAGGGTTAGGGATCAATAGGGAGAATTCAACTTAAAAATGTTGAAGAACTTGGAAGGGATAGAAAGGAATTTGGAGAAGAGGAGTGGCTTAAGCAATATAGAGAGTCGCAGGACCCCTAAGAGAAGAAGAAGATCAAGGAGTGGTGGCAGACATCATCGTCGCTCCCCAAAGCATTCCAGCAGGGAAGCACATAGTAGTTCAAGCCCGTCCCCTACTAGAAAACACCGAACATCTGGAAGGGATGAATTGAAAGGAGAGATGAACAAGATCAAGCCTCCAACGTTCGATAGAGAACATAAGAAGGAGGAATATGTCGAAACATGGTTGTTAGGCATGAGGAAATATTTCCAACTATAGAATTATTCCACTCATGCAGAAGGAAGAATTGCGATGTATCAATTGAAAGGAAAATCATCCATGTAGTGGGATCAGTTTGTGTAGGTGCAGCACATTAGAGAGAAAGATATCACTTGGAAGGAGTTCAAGAGGTATTTCGAGAAGAAATTCCTGACTAAAAGGTACTATGATAGAAAGATGGAGTTCTTAGAACTCAAGTTGGGCAGCATGACCATCGATGAATACGAACGAAGGTTTTTGGAACTACTGAAGTATGTTATGTTCATCAAAGATGAGGCTGTCAAGATTCAGAGATATCTGAGTGGACTGCCACCTTCTATTGGTGAAAAGATTTCGTATGATGATCCTAAGACTATGGAAGAAACAATAAGAAGGGAAAAATTCTTATATGAACAGCAAAGAGAAAGGCCTACTTTTCAGAAGGCTTGGGATGATCAGAAGAAGTTCAGGAAAGAGCAGAGGCAGAAGGGAATCAAGCCTCCCTTTTTCAGAAACAGTCCTCAGGGACAGCCATCTTTTAGAGAGCCCAGGAAGGCTGAAGTGGGTGAGAAAATGCCCAGACCACCACCTATGGAGTGTTGGGGTTGTAAAGGAAACCATAGGTACTGAGACTGACCCTATAGAAAAGATAAAGTGAGAACCGTCCACTATGTTCAACGAGCTGAAATAGTGGAGGATATGAGCAGTAGAATGCTAAGGATCTACGCATCCCTAGACAAAAAACAAGCAGAATTTCAATCGTTGTTGACGGGCAAAAATGAACGCTCGCTAACTGGAAGAGTGGATCCGGTCTGAGGTTGTCTAAATAACCCAAGCCATTTGGGATAATCCACCCTGACGGGTTTAGCGGCTCTGTTGGCCGATCTAAGTCCTAGAAAACAAATAAAAAACTACACTAAGGAACTAATCTAAATGAAAACAATAATTAAAACAAACTAATAAACAAATCTAAACTACATATATACAATCTATTACCTAAATCATACAACTATAATTCTATAAAATTAAATGTTCAATTATCAACAGAATCATATTCAATTACAAATATACAATATTTACAGATTATAGATTTAAATGAAAACCTGCAAAAATCATTTGTAAAATGTCCTAAGACAGCGAAACTATTGTTTTTTTTTTTTTTTTTATAATTTTATGAGGAAGAAGTAAAAAAAACTACCTAAGCTGAGCAACTAAAATAATAATTCTAACTATGAATCTGAACTATACATATATCTATCTAAACTACTTATATGACACTAATAAATTACTTATTAAATAATAAATAACAAACTGACCTGAAATAACGCTTCAAGTTTGTCCTGTATGCAATAATTGTTTTAGTTGTTCGGTGGGAGGAAACCCGCACCAAATTCTCCACAAACTTCTCGTAAACAGGAAGCAGATGTGCTCTTCAAATATAAATGACAGGACAAACAAGACATAAAAAATTACAGCAATCTTATAATTAACAAATTATCGCAGTCAGATAAATCCTTGTGCAAAATTTGTACAAAACAATTCAATTAACGAAAAAGATAAACCTGTATTCATTAAATTGAAATAGAGTAATCGATGTATTTTTTAAATAAGGGAGATCAGATATGGACAACATATAAACCAAATCACATCAACCTGCAACAAATTACGATAGCTAAAGTAGTCAATAATTAATTGCAAACTGATATGGAGAAACTTGAAACAAAAGTTTGATATATTGAAAGCGAAAGTTGTTACAAGACATCAACTTTCATCCCAGTCTGTGTTATTATAAATCCATAATCTGGTTCTCCCAACAGTGATGATGATGGGTTCATTACAAAAAATAACAAGTATTTAAAGACCTCCCACAGGGTAAAACATCCTTGTGGGAATTGTCAAAGCAGTTTACAAAAAATCTGGGAATAATCTCCCAAGTCCCTATTTTTTGCCTATGACTAGCAACTGAAAACTATATCTAAACTGCTACAACATGTCCCATTGGTCAATGAAATTCGTAGGTACCTATAAGTAGATAAGGATACAGAAGTTTAGATAATGTTTTATTGATAAAATTGACAAAAATCTAATTTTTAAGACTAGCTACAGAATCTTGCGATTTTGTAGCTGGTCTAATTTGAGCACATAATCGTTTTAAAATCAATCCAAAACTTAAAAGAATTATATTCGACTTATAATTGCTAATTGAAAACAAAAGGAATGATTTAAAACACAACTTCTATGCTACTTGATAGCAAATGAAATCTTGTTTGAATCTATTTCAATTGCAACATAATATGTACGATCTGTCACACAACTCTTATTTCCAATTCGGAGCAGACATAAATGTTTTAAAATCAAACCATAAGAAATAAATTGAACTATATTAGAGCCGACACAATCGATATGCTAAATCGTATCAATCAACACAGCTACACGATTTTAGAAAATAAATCTTTTGCACAGGTCGAATGTAATCAAAATCCAAACGAGAATATTTATTCAAAACGAAACAGACTCATTTATTCGGACAGAACTAAATGAAAGAAAATCCAATTGATTATATTAATTCAAATGTACAGAATTGTTACAAAGAAAACCAAACAGAATCACAAACAACTCAATCGCTTATACTAATCTGAGCACAATAAAATCGCATAACCAAATCATAACTATATTTGAGTTTAGCAAAATGAATCTACTGTACATGATCCACAACAAAATCGTTTTTGATGATCCAAATATAACAGAATCATTTTAAATCTATTAAAACGAACAAAGCTAATTGAAAACAACTCCAATTGATTAAATTAATTCAAGTAAACTCATAAAGAAAAATCGATGTCGAAATACATACCTGGGCAATAAGAAAATGATTCGATCATGATAACTTGACAAACTGTTTGATAAATCTTTGGATTGATCAAGGGTTTCAATAGGAGGCTGAGGCACAAGGCTGGACGGGTGGAAGGGATTCTGAGGCCAAGGTCTGGAGAAGTAATAAACATTCTGGAAAATGCACACAGAACCAAAACGCACATTACAGCCACGGAGTGGATCTGAAAATTGACCTATAAAACACGAGCTAGATCTCTGTAATAACTCACTTTCTGAGTAAACCTCATTGGATGAGGGTAAAGGGGCTAATTTCGGTTCTGGGTTTTCAAGGGTTTGATCTGATTCGAAACCGTTTGCCCAGAATCGCTCACGCAAAACCGTGTCTCTGGGATGCAATACGGGGTTAAACTAAGCAGTCTTCTCTGGCAATAATGAAACCAAAACTGACTCTGAACACCATGGGGGTTAAACTTGCCCTACAGGAGCCAGGAGAGAACACACAGTGAGTAGGGTGAATGGTCAAGGGTTTGAACAGGGTATACGCTGGATCGAAAGCTCTTAGGCTTACCCGAAAAGAACAGAGTTAACACGGGATAGGGGGAAGGCATTAATGCCCGAGTGTGCGAAGGTGGTGGAGCTAGATCAGCCCATGCAAAACAGTCATTTCCCACAGTACAACCGACGGCGCATATAGCGATTCAAATCACTATTTCATATGTTAAAAACCATGCCATTCAAACAAATAATGAAATCTATGGTAATTCGACCAAACATTTGCGCAAGCAATAGTTTTAGCATAGTTTTAAAACCAAAACAATGATTCGAAATCAACACCAAGGATTCGATCATATCAAATATGTGTTGTATGAAATGATTATACCAAGGGTCTAACCACAATGTCAATGTGTTTTCATGAAACCAATGTGTCAAGGAAATCGATGAAAGACTATAGAACATCAAAACACCAATGTATCAAAAAATCGATCATAAGGATATCATCACAGTCTTGTAAAAACAAAGTCATATTAACAATTAAAGAATGCCAAATGAGTAAAGATCTTGGTATCTTGCCAACTGTGCGACTATAATTAAATGGGAAATGCAATGACCACAGAGACAAGAGTAACCAAAATAATCCAGTGACGATGTTAATGTGACTTTGAAAACAAATTTTTCACGCTTGCAGTCGTGAAAACGAGAACAAAGTGCGCAAAATAATAGTGTTGTTTTATTCCAAAGATTGCGATGAAAATCAAGGGTTGCAAAACACTGGTGTAGGTAGCTTATAAGGATAGGATAAAAATGTGAATTGGCTGCCAACAATGGTAACACACTGGTAGAAGCAGTTATCTCTTCCAAAAGAACAAATTCATATTAAGATAACAAAAATAATTCCACAGAAATAACCAGAAAATTGTTTAAACATCATCAATGATCAAATATTCCAGCAGTGTTTAAAGGATGAAAAATGATAACAGTCTCAGATAAGAGCGAGCCATGATATTAAAGATAAAATCCCCAATACTATTGACAGAGCCACTGCTACCAGCAGGTGTCCATAGCCTCGACAGGGTTGCCATTTAATCCACTCTGATATCTGTATCCTGCCAAGAAGTTCTAGATCAGAATAAAGGACATGTTAGGGTTAAGAGGTTTCATATTTACGAATTTTCATATACCCGACATTGCTTCACTGCCAGCAGGCTTGTTCAGTACCCCGGCGAAGTTGTCTTGGCATCATGCATGCATTTACCCGCTGCCAGCAGACCTGTTCAGCATCTCGGCGGGTTTACAATCACTTCCCACAACTCTTTTATTTAGTTTTTTTTTTTTTTTTAAAGATATATAGTTGAGCGGGGTGACGCTGAAAATTATGATATTTTAGCATATTTTTTACAGACCTCAACACAATTTTTCAGAACTATCCTTCATTAAGATCCAGAGATGGTTTGTTTACACAACCAACTTTCTAAGGTAGGGAGACATCTTTTTGAGTCATTCCCTTAAGGAACAGGGACAACGTAAGGAGATAATAGATGATCGTGATAGGCCTTACTCATAGATCGAAATCAGTAAACTTCTTTCAAACAACAGTTTTTTCAACACAGATGTAAATTTCAAAAGTATACAATTGGTGTTTACAGAATTTTTCAACAGTCATTTCAGTGAAAGAATTTTATGCTTTCCTTGTCTGAACAGTTCCAAAATTCAGGTGTGTGTATTTCCAAAAACAAAACTGATAAGCGTAAAGGAAAAATCGAAACCAAAACAGCAAAAGAAAAGAAAAGAAAAGAAAAATATGTACATAGTATACAAATGGTTGTCATCAAGCAAAATATCTTTTCAGAGCTTGGCCATTCACCAGATAGGTGTCAGGTTGCCCCTCTAGATTCTGCAATCGGAAAGAGATGGGACCCAATTTCTCAGCAATTAAAAATGGTCCAAGTCATAAGTTCTAAAATTTCGTGTGCTCTCCCTTTCCCTCATGCGGTTTGTCCCATTTCA
>SNQJ01S0144621.1:24246-40160 GCA_010110895.2 Picea sitchensis
CAATGTTTTGTTACCTACCGGATCGATAATAACGCAGCCTGCACCAGCTCCTTCTTTGGACTTTGACCCGTCAAAATAAAGAGACCAAATTTGTTTTTTATCTATCATATGAGACCGTTGTCTAGAAGTTGATGGCTGCATGTATGCTACAATCTCGGACTGTTGTTCTGGGTTGGTGATAGCTGAAGCCTCGGCCATGAAATTGCCAAAAAAGGTATCCATCCTTTGTATTTCGGGTGAATCAACAGAGGGTGTAAATGGTTCATTGGGATCATTCAAATTTGTGACCGTGAACTTAAGGTAGTGTTCACGATTTACCTTGATCTTGTTGGCCTTGTTGTTCTCTGGAAGCCACAGGTGAGACCAATCTGTCGCGAAATAGCCATGTAGCTTCTCTCACCAGTCCCTGCTTAAAAACAGACCATACACTTATGGAATATCCACAACAATAATATCAATAACTTGATGAACCTTGGAGTTGGACGATAGTCTTATAAGCACATTCCTTAATTCGCCTACAACTTTAACACTAGTTCTATCAAGTTGGATGATTTTTAAAGTGGATGGTTCAACTTCAGCATTAATCTTTTGACATACAGACCATGGCATCACATTGGATGACGCTCCTGAGTCTACCATACAATTGTGCACGTTTCTATTAAATATTTCGAAAGTTAACAAAAATGGAGGTACATTCCTGCGAGTATTAAGCGTGGAAGTTTGTGGTTTTTTACTCGCAGTTTTTAAAGATAATTTATCCATATTATTTACATTATTTACAGGAAGGCTTCCTTTATCATGAGGATCAGGATTATTCTTAGTGGAAGTCTTCTGAGGAACTTTATTCTGAACAACCTTGTTATTGCCTGTATTACCATTTTTGCTATTCTCTGAGATGTTCTATAACATTTTTTGTAGCAGAAATGGAAATTTCAATAACTCATAAACAGAAATGTTAGCCCTTAAATTTTTAAGATCTTCAACTAAATCATAATCTAATTTGGGGTTTACATGACTCTGTTTAGTCTCAGTTGGTTTAGCTTGCTTTGGAGGCAAAGTCGTAGTGTTTTCGGAAGAAGGTTTGTTTGTTGTCTTACTCCTAGTATTATAGGGATGTACTGTCTCGAAGTTAGCTTGAAAGATGCTATCCGAGAAGTGTCCAAAAATGTTTGGAGAAGACTCTTCTTCTTGAACTGTCTCTTGTTCAACTACCTCCTCGGAAATCTCAGGAGGCATCAAGTTATCCTGGGCTTCTAGAATTGTTTGAAGGGCGTATTGCAGACTTTCTAGATTAAGGCCCTCAGTAGTAGGATTAGGTCGGTTGGTGGGAAAAGGTTTCCTGAACGGGGGCTTGTAAGGCCCTTTGCTCGAAGAAGATTCTTCAGGCGTCCTTTTCAAATCTATAACTTGATTTGACAATTTTTGAACGACTTTAGTTAAGTTTTCTAAATCAGATCTTTCAGGTTGTGCTTTACTTTGAGAAGGTCTAGGGAGGATTTCGATCTTCTTTTTGGAAGAAGAACTAGTCTCTGTTTCGTTGCTAGTAGCGTCTTTTAAACTAAGAATGTCTTTTTCAATCTGGCTGGCCTCTTCGAAGGCCTCTAACAATGTGGCTTTCTTAGATCGTTTAACCCAAATGGCTATACTTTGATGCAGTTCTTTAGTATAGTATTCTATGATAAGATTCTCGGTAGGCATTGAATCCGTAGGGATTCGGTTCTTAAGTGTTAAGAATCTTTGATTAAAGTCTTTAATTTTCTCTTTTGGGTTCATTTTTAAGCTAGAAAGCTCCATAACCAGGACTTCTGGTGACTTATCGTCTCCGAACTTTTCCAAAAAGCATGACTCAAACTTTTCCCAAGACACGATGGTATGGGGTTGCTGGGAAAAGTACCATGTAGATGCATTGCCCTCGAAAGTATAAGGGAACAACCTACAGACTATGTCTTCATGCTCGAAATTGCGGAGTCTAATGGATAACATAAACTTTTTAATGTGATCTTTTGCGATCTGTTTAGAGTCAGGGTCAAACTTGGAAGCCACTTCTCTAGATGTTTGGGTGAGGGATGTTGATCTCTAGGTATGGCTACTGCATCCTGGTTGAGCCAAGGTCTAGCAGGATTGTTCTGGTTGGCCATTGGTGTAGGCGGTGTGGAAGGTTGTGAAGGGGAACTGCCTTCGTCAGAGGAGTCTTCTCCAGAAGAAGAAGGAGATGATGGAGGTGGTGAGGGAGGTATTCCAGATCCCCCTGCAGCAGGAGTGAGGATTGGATCTGTAGGGTTCACAGTGAGGTTAGTGCCTTGGAGTTGTTATCTGATATCAAAGAAATGTAAAGGTTGGTCCAAAGGTCGATTTTGTTGCCTCAAGCGGGCTAAGGCACTATGTGTTCTTATGAGAGATTGGCGGACAATCTCTTGTATGTCACCACCTGTAGGATTTGGGGTTGTTGGTTCGACTGTGATCCGTGGATCGTCATTTGATGTGGTTGTTGTTTGAGAGGGGATGTCATCGTTGGAATGACTTCTTGTCACTATAGGTGAGAGATTAGGTGGTAGAGGAGTCTTACGACTGCCTTGTGCCATTAATAAATTTCAGGCCCTCCTTCTAACGCTATTTGTTGACGGGCGAAAATGAACGCTCGCCAACTGGAAGAGTGGATCTGGTCCGGGGTTGTCTAAATAACCCAAGCCGTTTGGGATAATCCACCCTGACGGGTTTAGCGGCTTCGTTGAACGATCTAAGTCCTAGAAAACAAATAAAAAACTACAATAAGGAACTAATCTAAATGAAAACAATAATTAAAACAAATTAATAAACAAAATCTAAACTACATATATACAATCTATTACCTAAATTATACCACTATAATTCTATAAAATTAAATGTTCAATTATCAACAGAATCAGATTCAATTACAAATATACAATATTTACAGATTACAGATTTAAATGAAAACCTGCAAAAATCATTTGTAAACTGTCCTAAGACAGCGAAACTATTGTTTTTTTTTATTTTTATAATTTTATGAGGAAGAAGTAAAAAAAACTACCTAAGCTGAGCAACTAAAATAATAATTCTAACTATGAATCTGAACTACACATATATCTATCTAAACTACTTATATGACACTAATAAATTACTTATTAAATAATAAATAACAAACTGACCTGAAATAACGCTTCAGGTTTGTCCTATATGCAATAGTTTTTTTAGTTGTTCGGTGGGAGGAAACCCGCACCGGATTCTCCACAAACTTCTCGTAAACATGAAGCAAATGTGCTCTTCAAATATAAATGACAGGACAAACAAGACATAAAAAATTATAGCAATCTTATAATTAACAAATTATCGCAGTCACATAAATCCTTGTGCAAAATTTGTACAAAACAATTCAATTAACGAAAAAGATAAACCTGTATTCATTAAATTGAAATAGAGTAATCGCTGTATTTTTTAAATAAGGGAGATCAGATATGGACAACATATAAACCAAATCACATCAACCTGCAACGAATTACGATAGCTAAAGTAGTCAATAATTAATTACAAACTGATATGGAGAAAACTTGAAACAAAAGTTTGATATATTGAAAGAGAAAGTTGTTACAAGACATCAACTTTCATCCCAGTCTGTATTATTATAAATCCATAATATGGTTCTCCCAACAGTGATGATGATGGGTTCATTACAAAAAATAACAAGTATTTAAAGACCTCCCACAGGGTAAAACATCCTTGTGGGAATTGTCAAAGCAGTTTACAAAAAATCTGGGAATAATCTCCCAAGTCCCTATTTTTTGCCTATGACTAGCAATTGAAAACTATATCTAAAATGCTATAGCATGTCCCATTGGTCAATGAAATTCGTAGGTACCTGTAAGTAGACAAGAATACAGAAGTTTAGATAATGTTTTATTGATAAAATTGACAAAAATCTAATTTTTAAGACTAGCTACAGAATCTTGTGATTCTGTAGCTGGTCTAATTTGAGCACAGAATCATTTTAAAATCAATCCAAAACTTAACAGAATTATATTCGACTTATAATTGCTAATTGAAAACAAAAGGAATGATTTAAACCACAACTTCTATGTTACTCGATAGCAAATGAAATCTTGTTTGAATCTATTTCAATTGCAACAGAATATGTACGATCTGTCACACAACTCTTATTTCCAATTCGGAGCAGACAGAAACATTTTAAAATCAAACCATAAGAAATAAATTGAACTATATTAGAGACAACACAATCGATATGCTAAATCGTATCAATCAACACAGCTACACGATTTTAGAAAATAAATCTTTTGCACAGGTCGAATGTAATCAAAATCCAAACGAGAATATTTATTCAAAACGAAACAGACTCGTTTATTCTGACAGAACTAAATGAAAGAAAATCCAATTGATTATATTAATTCAAACGTATAGAATTGTTACAAAGCAAACCAAACAGAATCACAAACAACTCAATCGCTTATACTAATCTGAGCACAATAAAATCGCATAACCAAATCATAACTATATTTGAGTTTAGCAAAATGAATCTATTGTACATGATCCACAACAAAATCATTTTTGATGATCCAAATATAACAGAATCATTTTAAATCTATTAAAATGAACAAAGATAATTGAAAACAACTCCAATCGGTTAAATTAATTCAAGTAAACTCATAAAGCAAAATCGATGTCGAAATACATACCTGGGCAGTAAGAAAATGATTCGATCATGATAACTTGACAGACTGCTTGATAAATCTTTGGATTGATCAAGGGTTTCAACAGGAGGTTGAGGCACAAGGCTGGATGGGTGGAAGGGGTTCTGAGGTCAAGGTCTAGAGAAGTAATAAACATTCCGGCAAATGCACACAGACCCAAAACGCACGTTATAGCCACGGAGAGGATCTGAAAATTGACCTGTAAAACATGAGCTATATCTCTGTAAAAAATCACTTTCTGAGGAAACCGCCTTATATGCAGGTAAAGGGGCTAATTTCGGTTCTGGGTTTTCAAGGGTTTGATCTGATTCAAAACCGTTTTCCCAGAATCGCTCACGTAAAAACGTGTCTCTGGGATGCAATACGGGGTTAAACTAAGCAGTCTTCTCTGGCAATAATGAAACCAAAACTGACTCTGAACACCATGGGGGTTAAACTTGCCCTACAGGAGCCAGGAGAGAACACACAGTGAGCAGGGTGAATGGTCAAGGGTTTGAACAGGGTATATTCTGGATCGAAAGCTCACAGGCTTACCCAAAAAAAACAGAGTTAACCCGGGATAGGGGGAAGGCATTAATGCCCGACTGTGCGAAGGTGGTGGAGCTAGATCAGCCCATGCAAAACAATAATTTCCCACAGTACAACCGACGGTGAATATAGCGATTCAAATCACTATTGCATATGTTAAAAACCATGCCATTCAAACAAATAATGAAATCTATGGTAAGTCGACCAAACATTTGTGCAAGCAATAGTTTTAGCATAGTTTTAAAACCAAAACAATGATTCGAAATCAACACCAAGGGTTCGATCATATCAAATATGTGTTGTATGAAATGATTATACCAAGGGTCTAACCACAACGTCAATGTGTTTTCATGAAACCAATGTGTCAAGTAAATCGATGAAAGACTATAGAACATCAAAACACCAATGTATCAAAAACTCGATCTTAAGGATATCATCACAGTCTTGTAAAAACGAAGTCATATTAACAATTAAAGAATGACAAATGAGTAAAGATATTGATATCTTACCAACTGTGTGACTATAATTAAATAGGAAATGCAATGACCACATAGACAAGAGTAACCAAAATAATCCAGTGACGATTTTAATGTGACTTTGAAAACAATGTTTTCACGCTTGCAGTCGTGAAAACGAGAACAAAGTGCGCAAAATAATAGTGTTGTTTTATTCCAAAGATTGCGATGAAAATCAAGGGTTGCAAAAAACTGGTGTAGGCAGCTTATAAGGATAGGATAAAAATGTGAATTGGTTGCCAACAATCGCACATGATTGAAGTGGAAGGTATGATCAACAACCGACCATTTATTATTTTAATTGATTCCGGGGCTAGCCATAGTTATGTAGATCCTAGGGTGGTGGAAATTTTTCATTTATCAAGAAGAAAACATGGAAGGTATTGGTTAGTGAAGTTGGCTACAGGAACCAAGAGGAAGGTCACTAAATTGGTTAAATCCTATTCAGTAGACATGTATGGATTGAGCATGAAGGTTGAATTGAATGTCCTGCCTTTAGGCTCTTATGACTACTTAATTGGGATGGACTGGTTGGACCAGCACCATGCCCTCCTGGACTTTCATAACAATAGGTTTACATGCATGGATGAGGAGGGAAATCAAAAAATAGTCCAAGGAATTCTCAGAGCTGTGGTTGTTAGAGAAATATTGGCCATGCAACTGAAGAAGTATTATAGGAAAGGTTGTCAATTATTTGCAGCCCACGTGGAGGAAGCATCCAGAGATGAAGTCTCAAATATGGGAGACCATGAGGTACTCACAGAGTTCAAGTACATATTTCAGGAGGTACCTGGACTACCTCCAAAGAGAGACATCGACTTTTCTATAAATTTGATGCCTGGAGCATCCCTAGTGTCGAAAGCTCCTTATAGAATGAGTACTCCAGAGCTGAAAGAGTTGCAATTGCAGCTTGAAGAGCTTCTGAAGAAGGGGTATATATGCCCAAGCGTGTCGCCTTGGGGTGCCCCAGCCCTGTTCGTGAAGAAGAAGGATGGGACATTGAGGTTTTGCATTGATTTCTGGCAGTTGAACAAGGTAACTATCAAGAACAAGTATCCTTTTTCGAGGATCAATGATATTTTCGATCAGCTAAAGGGTGCAAAATTATTTTCAAATATAGATCTCTGATCAGGATATCACTAGGTGAGAATAAAAGATGAGGATATCAGCAAGACCGCCTTTAGAACAAGGTACGGTCATTACGAGTTCACAGTGGTGCCGTTTGGACTGTCAAACACACCTGTTGTTTTTATGTGCTTAACGAATGGTGTATTCAGGGACTATTTAGACAAGTTTGTCATAGTCTTCCTGGGTGAAATTTTGGTGTATTCCAAGTCAGAGGAAGAGCACAAACAACACCTGGGGATGGTGCTACAAGTGTTGAGAGAACACCAGCTGTATTCCAAGATGAGCAAATGCTCATTTTATCAAAGGAAGATCCATTACTTGGGGCATATTATTTCAGAAGAAGGGATCGTTGTGGATCCTAAGAAGGTTGAGGCCATTCAAGAATGGTCAGTGCCAAGGAATGTGGCAGAAGTTAGATCCTTTATGGGTCTGGCAGGCTATGACAGAAGGTTTATAGCAGGGTTCTCAAAGATAGCTCACCCTATCACTTCCTTGCAAAGGAAGGAGAAAAAGTTTCAGTGGACTGAAGAGTGTGAAGAGAGTTTCCATCGATTGAAGCAGTGGTTAACCATCACCCTAATCCTGAGAATTTCAAATCCAAATATGGATTTCGTGGTGTGCACAGATGCGTGTAAGGAAGGGTTGGGAGGAGTTCTCAGCCAAGATGGATTTGTAATCTATTATGAGTCCATGAAATTGAAAGAGCATGAAAAGAATTATGCCACTCACGATTTGGAGATGGCAGCAATCGTCCACGCTTTGAGGAAATGGAGACATTACCTCATGGGAAGAAGATTTGAATTGAGAATAGACCACCACGGTCTGAAATATTTTTTTGAGAATACAACCTTAAATGCTAGACAAAGCAGGTGGTTAGAGTTTCTATGTGAATACGACTTTGATATCAAGCATATCAAAGGAAAGGAAAACAAGGTGGTTGATGCACTCAGCAGAAAGGTGCACAACTTACATGCTTCAGCCATTAGCATGTACAGGACTGATATCAAGGGTAGAATTTTGGAAGTTGAAAATGTTGATTTGCAGTACAGAGATTTAGTAGCAAAGCTACACCAGCGTGAGAGACCGCAAAAAGAGGAAAATTACACCTTGGAAGCTGATGGAATACTTCTTTACAAAAACAGAGTGTATATACCCAATGTCCAGGATTTGAAACTTGTTATTCTAAGAGAAATGCATAACGTGGCGTATGTTGGACATCCTGGATATCATAAGACTATGACGGTAGTCAAAAGAAATTACTTTTGGCCGGGTTTGAAGAGGGAGATCGTTGAATACATCGCCAGATGTATGGAATATCAGAAAGTTAAGGCTGAGCATAGGCACCCAGCAGGGTTGCTGCAGCCTTTACCCATTCCTGAGTGGAAGTGGGAAGTGGTGACGATGTATTTTATTATAGGATTGCCCAAAACGAGCAAGCAGCATGATTCGATCATGGTGGTGGTGGACAAGCTTACAAAAGCTGCCCATTTTATTCCACTGAAAACCACTCACAAGGTAGAAAATGTTGTTGACATCTTCTTAAAATAAGTGGCACACTTGCATGGAATTCCTAAAATGATTGTGTCTGATAGGGACCCGAAACTCACCTCAAATTTATGGAAAAAATTGTTCAAAGGATTCGAAACGAATCTTAATTTTAGTACAGTGTATCATCTCGAGTCTGATGGACAGATAGAGAGGGTGAACAGAGTAATAGAGGACATGATGAGAATGTACGTGATGGACAAACCAGTAAGATGGGAAGACTACCTGCATTTGGTAGAATTCGCCTACAATAATGGGTATCATGCATCGTTGAAGATGATCCCATTTGAAACACTTTATGGAAGAAAGTGCAAAACTCCAGTGAGCTGGGATAATCCATCTTATAGAGCAGTAGTTGTGCCAGAGTTGCTCAAGGAGATGGAGGATCAAATGATAAAAATTAAGCAGAATTTGAAAGCTGCCTAGGACAGGAAGAAAATTTATGCTGATAAGAACAGAACCCACCGAGAATTCAAAGTGGGTGATCATGTTTTCCTGAAAGTGAAAACTAACAGGATTTCCCTGAAGCTGAGAAGTTGCGCCAAGTTGGAAGCAAGATTTTGTGGACCATTTGAAATCCTAGAAAGTGTTGGGCCAGGTGCATATATGCTTTCATTACCTGCATCTATGACTGTACATAATGTGTTTCATGTTTCATTTCTTGAGAAATATATACCTGATGCTAATCATGTTATTGACTGGAATGTGGTTCAGGTGGAACCAGAAGATGTCCTGCAAGTGCATCCTGTGCGCATATTGGACAGGAAAAACAAACAGCTCTGGAATCAAGCCATAGATATTGTAAAGGTCCAGTGGACCTGGTACGGTCCTGAGGACGCGACATGGGAGCATGAAGATGTTATGCAGGCAGAGTACCTACATCTTTTTGAAAATTTTGAAAAACTTGCAGATGTAGTGTAAAGTTGCACTAAGGACAGTGCAAAAATAAGGGGAGGGGGATTGCAATGTCCCCAAGGCTGAGCCCCATTGTAAATCTTGTTTATGAAATGAATTGTGAACATGTTTTATAGGCTGGTGAGCCAAGTTTATATAATTTGGTGAGCTTATGTGATTGTTAGGCCAGAGAGTCTAAGGGTTGGAGGCCAAGAGCCTGATTTTGTACTGTATTTATGCATAACAGTAATAAAATATAAACACCGTTGCGTGCAGACTGACCACGATGAATGAGTGATGGGGGACTAATAATCCACAGAGTGGGCAAGGGATTAGGGGCTAGAAGGTGAGAAGAGGGGCTAAGCCTAGGGGCTTAAGTCCTTGGAAATAATATTTTAATATTATTCCAAAAAGCCATGGGAAATATTGTATTTGTTTTATCCTAAGTTCCTGGAAGGGGAACGTGTGCAAAATGGGAAACATGCAGCCCCAGGGAGACAGGTGTCAACCTGGGCGCATGCAGTTAAAACCCAAGAAGTGAGTCATACTGGGGGATCCTACACCATTTGACCCTGGACTGCCTGTGCGTGAACCCATCGTACCTCTGCAAGAGACCTCGTGCAATTCTGAAACCGTGGGGAATAGCCTCTGTTGATTTTGGAGATAGCCTGTGTTAATTTCTGGAAACCCGAGACATCCTCTGCCTGAACATATTGAGCCTGTCTGTGGAATCTCTGTCACAAATCCATGACCGCGAGACCATCATGTCATTATTGAGCCTGTTGGAAATCCCGTGTCTGTTTTCCTCGTTGGTTGTTGTGGCCACGCAGTGCTGGACTGCATGAGGCTTGTTGGCCAGTTTGTACAACACTCTCTCCAGGTGAGAGAGGTGATTGAAGTTGGAAGAACAGGTTGCTTGGCCTGTGAGCGACTTTCTCCAGGTGAGAGAGTGCGCAGAGGAAGGAGATAACTCCTGGAAGGAACCCTGTAGCTACCACAGAGCTCGGAGACTTCTGGTCCGATCTGTTGTTGAACCCAAGGCAAGGGAGGTTATCAGCCAAAGGATTGTCTAGGTGATAGAGAAGGTGTATACTCCTAGGGTGGAACAGGCATGTGGGGAAGGAGAGTCTGTGGGCGGTGAGTATGAGTGGTTCCTGGGAGAGAATTCCTTCCTTATGACTGTTTGTTTTCCCTATAACCTCAGCCTAGCCTAGGATTCCTTGCCTTGGGGTGGAGCTTAGTCCCAGCTCGGGGGTGACCTACTGTTGATCTTGATAAGCAATGCAGTCTAAGGCTGGGAGGTTCATGGAAGACCTGCACCTGGTTGGTGGAATTACCACTGTTTCAAAGATAAGTACCAGATGATGTTTTTAATTACGTTTCTGCATGTCTGTGTATTTATATTTATCATGTATTATGTTGTGCATACGAATTAATTTTAATGCCATTGATTATTTATGTTAACAATAATTCTTAGGCTTAATCTGAGTTTGAATATGTTTCATTGATCAAATGCATGCGCTTTATATAATTAAGCATGAGATTGTTATTCCGCGAAGTAGCGCATGCCCGGATGAATAAAAAGGAGGTTGTTATAGTTTGGTATCAAAGCATTACAGTTTACAAGTAACAAAAGAGGTTGTTACAGTTTGGTATCAGAGCGTTACGGTTTACAAGTAACAAAAGAGGTTGTTACAGATACACTCGGTCTGATATACTCTTTGTCCAATAATTCATGTAGTTGAATTTTTAATTCTGTCAATTCTGGTAAACTCATTCGGTAAGGTGATTTAGAGATAGGGGTTGAACCAGGTAACAGGTCTATAGAAAATTCTATCTCCCTCCTAGGGGGTAGTTCAGGTATTTCATCAACAAATACATCTCTGAAATCAAGTAGAATAGCAAAGTCTTCCAAGTTGGGTTTAACCCCTTTCTCTAACAGGTTTGTTACTTGGATTGCATAAACTTGACACTCCTTTCTCATGCATTTCTTGAATTGCATTGCTGAAACCTGTCCAACTGATATTGGTTTTTGTATACCTTGGGATGTTCTATTAGAGTCATTTTCGCCTGTATACTTAAGTGTCTATGCATAACAATCTATCACTTCTTTATGCCTTTCTAACCAATCCATTCTGATAATTACATCATAAGATCCTAGTGGTAAGATGCTCAAATTTTTCCTTATGTTTTGACCACCTAAACTGAACTCAAAATCAGAAATAAAGTCAACCACTTTCCCTTTAGTTCATGTTGCTAGTTGTACCAGCCATGATTTTGCATGTCTTATTTTTTTAAGTTTATGGGACTCTACTACACCAGGAGTGATATAATTTAACATAGCTCCAGAATCGATTAAAACAGAAATTCGAGTGTTATTGATTTTACCTTCAATTTCCACAACAAAGGACCAGTGATCAGCTTGTCGGTCGTCCATGGTTTCATTTATCTAATGTAAGTTTCTGCCCACATCACCCACCATTGAGGCTTCCTGCAAATTATGAACAGTTCTGTTTGTTGAATTTAAACATGGACAATTCCTCCTTAGATGAGGTTCTCCACATTCCCATCACTTTAGTGGTTCACGGGGGTTGTCCCCAAACTTCTTTGTTCCCAGATTTACCGGTTTACCTCTGCCTTGCGTATTTGGATTGTTGGAGTGAAAAAAAATTCTGGGAAATCTCTTTGTTGTGTTCCGATAAGGAGTTGGTTGGTATCCCTTCTTCCGTTGGTTCATTCGGTCTTGTTTCTTGTCCTTCCAATCTTTGGGAAATTTGGTATGTTGTTTGTATTGGTCATAACACATTCGAGCTTTCCTAAATACTTCACTCAAGGACTTGGTATTATCAAACTAGATTATGTTCTTGTAAGACTGTGGTAAACATCTTAGGAACCGTTGAATTTTTACCTTGTCCTCCTGGATATAAGGTACGAAACTTAGTAATTCCATAAATTTGTTTATCAGATCCTCCATGGTCATCTGACCAAGTCGTAGCTCATAAAATTCTTTGGTTTTCCTTTCATAGTAGCTTTCAGATAGGTATTGTTTCCTGAAATATTTCTTAAAGTCTGCCCATTCCATCTATTTCTCTTTTAGACCCTTGGCCAATTTCATATCTTTCCACCAAATCCTGACTTTTCCTTTCAAGTTATAGATATCCATTCTGAATTTCATATTGTTGGAATAGTTGTAGATCTGGAAATACTTCTTGATGTCCAATAACCATGCCTCCGCTTCTTCTCATATTCTAGATTCTCCATCAAAGGTAGTGGGTTTGATTTTCTTAAATTCTCCTTCAAGGTGATCAACCTGTTTCCTCTTTCTATCAGGTTTTGTTTTATCTTCAGCTGAAGGTGTTCCTTCAAATGAATTGTCCCCTTTTTCCACTTCAGGACTAGAATTCTTCGATGTTCTTTTACAGAATTCTTCCTCCTGGTTCTCGTCCTTTGGGATTTTCTTTGTCACTATACTTTGTAACAGGACTTCATTTATTTCTTGTTGTTCCTGTTGTGCTTTCTTCAGTCTCTCATTGTCTACTTTAAATGCTTGCAATTCAACAATGAGACCTCTTATAGTTTCTAGAACCTCGATAGGTGAAATTTTGTCATTGTTCTGCCTTTGATCTTCAGGAGGTCCTTGTTCAGGATTCCCATCGAGTCTGATTTCTGCGTCGTTCAGGGCTGCCATGATTAACATAAATTAGAAAGGGTTTTATGTTTGTAACAACAAAGGTTTATTAGTTAGACATAAATAGAACTAAATGTCAAGTAAATAATGTGGCCCTTTTCAAGTTCCAAGTGTTGTAACCTTTGCTCTGATACCATATGTATTGTACCTCAAATTTTCCATAAAAAAAAATTCTAAGGGGTACTAATCTCCATTTTCTTTTACAAAACTTCATAACGAAGGGGTGGTAATGTTCATTATGATTACAGATTTATATTATGCCTGTCACATGTGAACATTCCTACACCAGACTGACTTAGAACTTTATATAAGGGTCTCTCCAAAATTTCTAGTACCTTTCTTCAACACATATATTGTACTCATAGATATTAAATACATAAACATAAACCCATCTATACAATAATGTATATTTAGGACTTGAGTCCTAACTTTCCCATTTAATATTTGATTCTTCATGCTTGTGCGCGAATCGATAAAATTGACTTTGTAAACTATATAATCCTTTCCCAAATTGTGTGAATTTCCATCCTATAACACATAACCCATAATAACCTAGCCATACGTTAAAATCATGGTACTTGTTTAAGCTAGCATTATCACTAGCGATTAAGCATTTAGCGCAAGGGACATGGTTATGATTCGGTGGAACACAAGCTAACTAACAGTGTTCAGGTAGTTACGGGGATATGGTTAAGTGTCCAACCATAACCAGAACGACCAAAAGGGCATGGTCTAAACCTAAATCGTCTATACTTAATCCTTCTTCATAATTGAGCATTAAGTAAAGTGGCAGGAGCAAACTGGAAAGACTTAAAGACCCTTCCTGCGATATTAATTAGAGGTCTCGTAGCATACTCCTAGGGTTAATGTTCGGTCCCCATACCCACTATGCTTCCACCACCTCAGGTCGATCACATGGCCTCAGCCTGTATCCTTTACTCACCCATTACTCGGACCATCGGGAAACTTTTCCAGTATTGTTTCTTTGTCACACTCAAATCTTGTGTAAACACAGGATTCATCCATATGACCTATGTTACTCTCAGCCCAAACAAACTGTCATCCATGGGATAATGGACCCTCGTCGATGCCGGAGTGACTTCAGAGACCTAGGTTGGAGACTTTGAAAGGTAAGCGTATTATATTCTCATTATTTTCGTTAACCTGCAAAGTTACCTTGTCTAGAAGTATACATAGGTTTTACATGTATCTTCTCGGATGTTTGAAACCTTTGTAAATGTTTAAAACTTGTTTGTAAGGTCCTTTAAGTTAGGATTCGATTGAGGTCGGCTCTGTCATTTCATAATTTCTTTTCTTTCATCCTCCACCAGGAAGTAATGAAGATCTTTCTTTGAACCCTGAGTGTTTTAATATTAGGAGGTTCTTTGTGTATTAACACCATGGCCAAAGTTGTAACTCTGTTCTTAGATACAAGGAATTCATATGAGGGTTCTTTGTCGAGCTTGGGGTTCGACTCTCCCCTGTATAATCAGTCATTTTCTACCGGTCATTATTGAGCTTTCAGTATGAGCAAGTTGTAATTCCAAAGTATTGAATCTTTATAGTTTCCCAACCCTCTTGTAAGGAGTCATGGCATACTGGGTTCTCCCCTGCAATCCTTACTGTAAGATAAATTAGTTGTTCTTTACTATTCAAAGATTAGGGATATCCACGAGAGTTATAAATTGTGGCTCAAGCATTCAAGAGAGGTGATGGTCCCACTGCGTGACATTACCTCAAAGAGTCTTTAACGAATTTTCCTGATAGGGTTATTCCATTAGAATTCCACGATACTTGGCTTTCCAGCATCTCGAACTCTGTTGACTCTCGTTGTTTATTAGTGTCGGTCGTCAAACCATAGCATTTATTACAGGGCAAGGGTGAAGTCGCATGTTTGCAATAGTTCAGTAATTTTATACTATTTTGGTAGTGTAGGATCTTTGTAGGGTTTTAAATCATTTTAAATTACAGTTCCTTATAAGTTTTTCTGTTGATTGTTAACAAATTGTTTGCATCAATCTAATGATGGGACCTCCTGATGTTTTGTGAGGTACCCATCAGTTTGACCTCGACCCACTTTCCCTTCCATTCTGTGGGCGTCCTCCTCGACCGCACAGTGATACGTCCAATTCAGACCGTAAGTTAAGTGATGATGCATCTCATGGATATCAAGTTTTCTGTAGCATAAAGGTTGTCTTAGATTTTCTTTAATCTAGTCTATTTCATAGTTCCAATGGTGTCTCATCCTCATTACTATTTGTACTTCCTCGCAGGGGTTTCTTGCTCACAAGTCTTTCGACTCAGAGTCGTGCCATGTAAAGAAAAAAGTTAATTGGGTTCTAAATTAGCGCTTCAACTTCTTACAACTTCCACTAAGTGCTTCAATTTGGATATAGTCAGCGTGAGTAGACATGCCAGATTTTTATGGAGCACGGTTTAATTTTTTACTTGGGTTTTTATTTAACGAGGACGTTGTAAGGGTTGCACCCTTAACTATGTGACAAACAATTACAGTCGATTTTACTGAATGCGACTAATCGGTCCATTTCCTATTGGCACATTGTGTAATATATATTTATGGTTTTAGGATGGATACATGTTCTCGGTTATTTCTGAATACACGAATGCTTATTACAACTAAATTTCCAAGCTGTGAGTCTATGATAATTCAAAGATTGTACATACTGTTTTAAATTTCCAGTACTTGTCATTAGAATCAACAATGTTATTTAGTTCTTTCATTTCATTACTGTTAGGCTATTATAATTCTTGGTTAACAGAGCTTGCAAAAATCACAGATATATGTATGTTTATTTCCAGGATTCCAGAATAGTCTTTGAGTTCGTCGGCTCACACGCCTCTAGTATTTAATCACAGATCTTTGTAGTTGTTGAG
>SNQJ01S0144622.1:5281-29517 GCA_010110895.2 Picea sitchensis
CAAATGGAAAAGTAAAGCTATGTTAGTGTTAGTCCTAACTATTATTCTATGGTTGGTTAGTGGGCTATGTGAATTTCATTAGATTTGATTTGGGTGCATATAGAATTGCAATATGTATGATGGCATAGAACTATGGCAAGGGTTAATGCGTAACTGAGATTGGGTGGCACACTATGCAAAGGGTATTGTCACATATTTCAAATGGTTTGGCATTGAATACATGATTTAATTGATTGGTGAATGTTTGGTTGTCTCGTAATTCGAATTGAATAGGACAGGAGATGGAAGCGACATCCATTTACTTCACGTCACTCCATACTCCCCCTATCGGACATCACCCTATCATTTTTCCTTATTGGATTTTCGGTTTGTTGGTTGTGAAGCTCTGCATTTTAGGTTCTTGGAAAGAAGAAGGCTTAGCCAACTTTCCCTTTTAAGCTTTTTGTTACATGTATGGTTCTTTTTCTCTCCATCCATGAAATATTCTCTGTGTATGAACAAATAATGGCTCAGTGATGCTTGGATTTTGTGAATTCCTGAGAATTTTGGCTGTGTAAATGTGTGTTATTTCTCTCTGTGATGACTGTAAAATGTTTCAGATTGCAAGAAAAAGAATTGGGTATTGTTTAAAGTGTGCATTCACTGGTTGCTCGGTTGGTTTAATATCGTGATGGGTCTTTGTGGACAATAAGTGAATGTGGTACATATCACTCTATATTGATGGTTGAGGGTTTTGTTCTGTGTATTACCATCGGTTATTTTTGTTCCCTCATAGTCATGATTGTAACACTTATCCAGTTGCATTCGGATGGTCAGTAGTTGCTGTGTTATTTATTCAAATCTTGAGTCATGTTCATTGGCTCATTATTATTGTCTTTTAACCGAAGTATCCCAAGATCCAGTCTTTGGGTGGCCACAACATTAACATGTATTTCATGGTTGTGAGGTGATACAAGTTATATCTCGACGTTATGATGTATGCATCCTCACTGGTATTATTGTCAGTTTTTTTGGCTCTTACGTAAATGGATAGAGATGTTATATCTCTGTGTGTTCTTTTAATAAATATCATTGTTTAGTTGACTTCGCCTCTCCTCTGTAAGAGTTAAATGCACTATGTGCATTGGGCTATTATCTGCCTACCTTTTATCTCCTCGGGTTTTAATCATTGGTCTTGTCCAGAACTTGGAGTAATAAGGGGATTGTGTGGCTCATTGCTGTATCTTTTTCAAGGGTATTCTGCCTATGATTCATAAGTCTCAAAAGACTTCCATCTCTTTGAATTATGGTTAAAATATGAACACGCTCTTGTTGTCTCCTTGCATTTAATTGTGATATATCCGATTGGATTTCCAACTGTCTTTACTCCCTTCAGGCACCTTTTTGGTTGTCAAATATGAGTTTATCAGTGGAATGGTTATGGAGGTTTTTCGTCGAGTCATTGTCTCATCTTTCTATGATATAATTGGTTGAATATTTGTAGGTTCTTGCATACAGACGATAACTGTCTTCTTTCATTTTGGTGTTTTTACTAGCGTGGTCTTGATTGAAACTGGAAACACCTGTGTGTTTTGGTAGGCCCGATCAGGGTTATGGATAATTTTAAAAATGGTACCTGTGTGTAATTGGTTATGTTCGCTTCGTACATATTATTGGATCATTGTACATGTTAGTCTCTAATTTTGTCTTGGTTTAGTGAGAAACCCTTGTCCTAAACCCTCTTTACCCATCCCTCATTTTCTTCTTTCAGCTGTTTTCAATTTTTAGATTTTGGATGTTTCATGGTTTTCATTATAATATTTGATGATTTATTTAAGTTTTGATTATGAAAAAATTTGTTTAAACTGGAAGTGTCTCCTTTTATGCCGTTGGAAGTTTCAAATTTCAAGTTGTCAAATGCGCTACGGGAATAAGACTATTCCCGTAGCGCCAAATAATCATGCCATAACGTGTGCCTGCTATCCCGATTTAGTTATGATAACAAGATTCATGAGTTAAGAGTTAGTGTGTTCCCACGAAAGTTTGGTAATCATTTCTAAATCCAACAAGTTCATAACATAATTGCTATGCACACGTGCAGGGTTCATTTAAAAATCACCTGTTGTTTAATGATTATTATGTGACTGGTTAGAGTTGGTTTAGTTCAACCTTGCAGGGAGAAATATAGGTATCCATTCAAAGCAACAGGTATATATCAACAATGGCAGGAAGTGAATTTGGAACCCGAGGGCGATAGTTGCAGAATTGAGTTTAATGGCGCCAAAGAAGAGCGGACAAGTTTCTAGAATCGAACCATAAGGTGCAAAACTTCTTGAAGCCTACCCTCATATGGCCCAAATATTCAGAGACGCCGGGTGGTTTGATTTCCTCACTACATTTCAAGGTTTTGATGAACAGGTTTCCATGGAATTTTCTTTGAACTTCGATGGTCATGAGGTCGAAATCGACAAGATGTTGATGATGGTGACAGAGCAGACTATAGCCAAGGCTTGCAGGCTCGTGGTTGGAGGAGAAATATGGTGGAAGAAGGAGCACATGGTCATTGAATTTGTGAATCAATTCCTCCTTCTAGATAAGCAGAATCCAAATTGGAGAAGGGGAATTCCTCGCAGCTGGGTTTGACCTGAATGGCACACTGCTCTGGTGGTGATTCACAGATACATCACCTGCGAAGGGAGGTTTTCGTTAGTCTACATCTACCATATTAGAATACTGATGCATCTAAACGGTGACTACCCTTTAAATATTCCTTATTTCCTGCTTAAAATTTTGACAAAAATGTCCAAGAAAGTGCAGTCGATTTCCACTAATGCCAAAGGCAGTCTGTTCCATCAAGTACTGATTAAAACCCTAGTCATGTATGCCCTGAACGAATTACAGAAGCCCTGGAATTGTCTCACGGAATCCTTAAAACCTATCACTCAATCCAATAAGCCAAAAAAGGGCAGAGGGAGGAAAACTGTTAAATAGGGTCGAGATATTTCTGATGAAAACCCTGTGAAAGATGAATCTTTTGATATCAAGGTAACTAAGAAGAGAAAGAGTAAGAGACCTAGATGGGAGCCCGAAATTGAAATTCTTCCTGAGGAAGATGTCAAAGGAGAGACGAAGTTAGATAATGATCTCATTTCTCAAACTACAGTCAAGTCTAAAATGCCATTGACCAGCAAAAGGAACGTTGCAATCAAAGGAAAAATGAATAAAGGTGCGTGTGTATCACAAAAAACTCGGAGAAATTCAACCAGGGATACTAATAAGTATAGGCTGAACTCAAAGGAAATGTTCAATCCGACAATTAAAGAAGAAAAAACCATAATCATAGAAGATGATTCTGAGGATGTTGAAACAAGCACCAGGAAAAGACAAAAAAAGACTCCATTTCCCAAGAAATTTGTCAGCAAAGGAAAGAGAAAAATTACACCACCTATAGGCCCTGTAACGAGAGCTTAAAATAGATTAGTTAAGGCTAAAGAGATGGCTAAAGGCATCAGTGAATTCCCTGAAGAAAAATAGGATTACTTGGAAGACTCAGATTACTTACCAGATGTACCTGGAGCTATGGATTCATCAAGTTCTGAAGAAGAACATAGCTCATAATTAATCTCAAAATACCAGGTTAAATCCAAAGAACCCAATGTTACTTTAAAACTGAATGAAACTGCACCCTCTGAAGATTGTTTAGGATTCAGGGTCGAGATAAGAACTGAAAAGGAAAAGATTAAAGAGTTTCAAAAAACCATAAAGCAATTAAAGAAGGAAAAGATGCAGATACAACAGTGGAATGATCACCAGCAAGAAATAATTCAAAGTCTTAAAAAGAAGAAGAAGCAAAGGGCATTGCTTAAGGAACTCAGGGAAATCAATTTCAGACTGTACTGGCACAATGTTGTGTTAACCACGAAGCTCAAGCAAAAAAACACCAAAGCCACTGCTGCGATTTTATCCTAAAGGTAACATGAAGATTGGTTACAATTTTGTTTAAAGGTTCTCTAGGAGATATGGCAAATAATTACTCGTTTTGATCAAGGAGATGCTAAGACTTCGATCTGCTTTACAGAGTCAAACAAAATCCCTATTTTGTAGAGTCAAATGTATTGCTGGAAATGTTTGTTATATCAAGCTGTTGAGTTGTGGACTATTTTGGAGGTAGAAGCTCATTTTGAGTGAAATAATTTAGGATCTGTATACTTTTTTATTCTAGTCATTTAAAGTTGTTCTAGATAATAGGATCTGGAAGTTTTATATATAGTTTAAATAGACAGAAGATAGATCATATGAGGGTCGAAAATTTGGAGATCTATAGAGAATTTTTGTGGAGATTATTGTAAAGGGCATGTATGTTCAATTGACACTTAATAGAAAAGAATATGGATGGTTAGACCTTCTCTTTTCTACTTTGTTACTTCATTTTTCATGCTTGAATTTATTATTCAAATTGCAATGCTTTTGGTTCTTGAATGTTAATTTATACAGTGAAGATTTTGCTATAGAGATAATTTTCAAGTAATGATTTCAAGCTGATACCCCTGTTTCTTTATAATATATTGAAACTAAACTTTATGAAATTGACAAATTGAAGATTTCACTTTCCTTTTTCTTGAATTGGTTTACACCATCTATGTATCTACCTATTATTCATCCAATGGGATATGCAATGTTTTAATCTTGATTTTCATGCCATGCTGTAAGCTTGACCCGGTTTTCAACCATTATAACAAAACCAAATCATAAAACCCTCAAAAATACTTTGCAATAAAATCAATGATGCCCTAGCTTGCCCTTACCAGTCGAGTGCAACTTTAGGGACTAACATTTTTGGCGTCGTTTCCTGGGAGCGAAGAAACGAAGATAACTTCCCTAGGGAAATGACAAGTTTAGATTCAGATCTTAATGGTGAACAAGATTTTGGACATTTTCTAAAGACTATGATTATTCACTTGGCGACTCCTCTGTAGTAATTTTGGCTCCTAAGAAAGAAGGGAAAGGACCTAAAATTCCAAAAAATTCTCCACCATCAAATAAGAGACCAGTAACAAGAAAAAATCTAGATCCCGAGCCTGTAGCAACACTTCTAGACCCTGAAAAAAATACTAAGAAAGCCTAAAGTTCTTACTAGTCAGTCTTCACATTCAAACGGGAAAATATCTTCAGAAAGTTCTTAGGCATAATCTTCTGAGATCATTAAAACCCAAGCAAATGAATATTTGAAAGCCGAAAGTGAAATTAATCCTGTTGTTGAGTCTGATACAGTTTCATTCCCAACAAATGTTTTAGAATTAAGTTTAGAACAAAGGAAGTTGCTTATTGAGATTATTAAATAGGAATATCCATACTTGTTGTCTGAAACTAGATATTTGAGAGTTCCCAGCACAAGTGTTAAGAGTGAAACAAAGACTTCTTCGTCATCTTGTGAATCTTTCTCATTTGAAGATTTCAGAACACATTATTGTTATTTTGATAATCCTCTGTTGCTCAGTCCATTAGCTGATCAAAGTCCAGAAGAGAAATCTCCATCTATTGAAAGACAAGGTTCAGGGACAATACATATAAGTTGTAAAACACAAGGGATTGTTTCACCCATAGCATCACCAATCTTTCTTATCCCCCAAGCTCTAAACACAGCTAATATGGCCACAGACAGAATGGACCAAATAGTTGCAGCTAGGTATGCTCCCTTGGTACTTCTTCAAGTCATGTATGCTTTTCCACCAAATGATTATATGAGATATTTGCCCAGATTTAATGGAGAAGGATCAGTTACTGCTGAAGAGCATTTGAGTTCGTTTTATAGTTTTGCAGACAATTTTAATGTAGAGCATGTTGATGTATGGATGAGATTATTTATACAAAGTTTAGATGGGGAAGCGAGAAAGTGGTTTAGGAGTTTGCCTGCTAACTCAATAACTGATATTATAGCTTTAGATGAGGCCTTTCTCAATTGATGGGCAGATAAAAAAGATTTTCAGTATTACCTTACTGAATTTGGTGCTTGAAGGAGGAAACAAGGAGAATCAATTCCTGATTTTACCAAAAGGTTTAACCTGATGTACGGTAAAATTCCAGATGAGATAAAACCTTCAGAGGCATAAGATAAAATCACTTTTGCCAATGCATTTGATGCTGAATTTTCCTTATTTCTTAGGGAAAGAAGATCCACTACCCTCATCCTAATGCAAGATTCAACTATTGAGGTGGAATCAAACATATTAGAATCAGACAAATTGAAATCCAAAAGTGACAGAGATAGAAAAAAGAAAAAAGAAGAGCTGCCTTCATCTTCTAATTCAACATCTGATATTAAAATGGATGAAATGATGAAGATGTTGAAAGATTTGACTTCTGAGATGGCAAGGTTGAAGATGGAACAAAAACAACCCAATAGACCTGCACAGGAGGGCAGTTATAGAAATCCAAATCAATTCAGGAGACCAAACAATGTACCCCAGATTTTACCAAGAGAAAGAAAAAATCAAGATGACCAAAAGGTGTTACCTCCTTTTCAGAATAATGMAGTAGATGAGGAGGAAGATAATGATGGTACARAAGAAGACTCTRCAGTTCAYTTGACTGATTCTGAATCATCTCCTTTACATGTAACACAACAAGAATATGAAGATACTTTGATTGCAAATCAGTTTGAGGAAGGGGATGGAGAGGAGATTGTCCAGCATGAACCTACAGGGAAAAGATACAATCTCAGATCTGGTTCCCAGGCACCTAAAGTAGATATACCTATTTCTACAAAGAAATCCAGTACTTCAGGTAAGACAGGGGCAATCAAAGGTGTTCCTAATGTTTAAGCGAATCATTCATTGAAGCAACTTGTCAAAGATAACAGTGTTGATATAAGGGAACCAGATAAAAATGTCTCTGCTTTCAATATCGAACATGAAATCAACAAAATTAAGATTCCAGTACCATTATTAGAACTTCTGAAAATAGAACCATTCAGAAAAACTGTCCTTAAGGCTCTAGAAGCTCCAGCTCATGTCACTTTCTCAGATATAGTCAACCTTAAAGATGAAAACCCTGCCATTACTATTGGACCTCACATTGAAGACAAAATTGATGCCTCTCCACCTTTTTACATTTCACTAAATATCCATGACAAGATACTGCATAATTGCTTAATGGATTCTAGTGCTTCGCATAATGTCATGCCTAAGGTGGTGATGGAAGAATTAGGGTTAGAAATTACTAGACCATACCATGAACTATATTCTTTTGATTCCAAGAAAGTCAAATATCTTGGGCTTATGAAAGATGTGGTCGTAACTCTTTCCCAATTACCTATGAAGAGTGTGGTGTTAGATGTTATCGTGGCTAACATACCACCAAAATTTGGGATGCTTCTTTCAAGATCTTGGGCTAAAAAGTTAGGTGGCACTTTGCAAATGGACCTAAGCTACGCAACCATACTTGTTTTTGGTGGTGAACAATGGAGATTATACAGAGAAATCAGACAGGCTTATTTGGTAAGTGATCATGATAATCCCACTAATCACCCTATATTTGCTGTAGAACATGATCTGGGTTCTTTTATTTTTCATATGGATGAGGAAATGGTAGAGGTATCAGCCAGAAAGTCAATAACTACAGTAAGAGATAGTGAAGACCATTTTGTTTGGAAAATGTATTTTGATGGGGCTAGTTCTAAAGAAGGTTCCGAAGCTGGTATTGTCTTCATTTCCCCTACCAAGGAGCTTATTCCAATGTCATATAAACTTGAATTTGACACCACTAATAATATCAGCGAGTATGAAGCTTTGCTGTTAGGATTGAATGATGCAAGAGACATGGGAATAAATAAGTTGTCTGTTTTTGGAGACTCTAAACTTATTGTTCACCAGGTTAGAAACATATATCAAACCAAACAGCAAATATTGAAACAATACAGAAATGAGGTGTGGGATTATGTAGATAACTTCTTCTTGGCATTCAATATTAATTTTGTTCACAGGGATTTAAATCAGCAGGCTGATTCTTTGGCATTTGCAACAAGCAATTTTAAAACTCCGATGTTTCCTAATCTGAAGTTTCAAATTGAAGTCAGACACAGACCTTCAATTCCGGATAATATAAAACATTAGCAGGTTTTTAAAGATGATGAGGAAATTCAAAGATTTATGAAAACCATTGAAGAGTTTTCTAACATTTCAATTGATCAAGATGATGAAGATATAGAAGCAGAAAGACACACTGCATAAATTCTTCAAGATACTATTGCTGGTCACGAGATCATTGACTTGAAGACAAACCATCTACCTAAGGGTTTGGTTCCATTAGAAAGGTTGTTCGATCACAATGATGTCTCCAAGAAGGCTGCTATCCAAATAGAAGAAACAGAGGTGGAAGACTGTGACATTAGTGCAGATGCAAATCCCAGGTTGGTAAAATTATCCAGGAAACTATCAAAAAACCAGAAGGAAGCATATATTGAATTAATGAAACAATATTTAGATATATTCACCTAGTCTTATGAATATCTGAAAGTGTTTGATACATAAATTATTCAGCATAAAATCCCTCTAAAACCTGGATCAAAACCCGTAAAACAGAAATTCATACAATTCAATCCTTTACTGTTACCAATAATAGAAAAGGAATTGAAGAGGCCGCTAGAGGCAAAAATCATAGTGCCACTAAGATACTTAGAATGGGTAGCAAACCTTATGCCCGTCAAGAAAAAAAACGGAGAGATAAGGCTCTATGTAGACTTCTGGAATATGAACATGTGTTCTCTGAAACATAATTATCCATTACCAAAAATGGATTATATCTTACAAAAGGTTGTTGGCACAATTTTTTTTTCTATGCTAGATGGATATTCAGGGTACAATCAAATATCAGTAATAGAAGAAGACAAAGAAAACAACTTTTACCACTCCTTGGGGCACCTTTATGTACGAAAAGATGCCTTTTGGATTGATGAACGCTGGAGCTACATTTCAAAGAGCTATGGATATAGCTTTCATTGGAGAGAAAGACAGGTTTGTGGTAATTTACCTTGATGACATCACTATATTTTCAACATCAGATGAAGATCATTTACAGCACTTGAAACAGACCTTTGAGAAATGCAAGAAGTACGACATATCACTTAATCCCAAAAAATCACATTTTTCCATGGAGGAAGGTAAGCTTCTTAGACATATTGTTTCACCTGAAGGAATTAAAATAGATCCAGAAAGATTAAAGGCTATTCAGCTAATCGACCTTCCGAGAAATAAAAAGTCCATTAAGTCCTTCATTGGTAAGATTAATTTGTTAAGGAGGTTTATACCTAACTTTGCAGAGATTGTCAAATACATCACCGACATGTTGAAAAAGGATGTAGAAATTAAGTGGATATCAGAGGCAAGAGAATCCTTCAAAAATATCAAACAGACTATTGTTCAGGCACCTGTTCTAATTAGCCTAGATTTTCTAAAGAGTTCATGATTTTTTCATTTGCATCAGAAAATACCATAGCCGCCGTTCTTCTGCAAAGAAATGAACAAGGTCACGAGAAGCCTATCTCCTTATTTAGAAAAACCCTAAGGGATTCTGAATTGAAGTATGATCTAATAGAAAAACAACCTCATGCCTTAGTGAAGGCTTTAAAATATTTCAGAGTGTATATTCTTCAATAAAAAAATATTGCTTATGTCCCAAGCAGTGTAGTCAAAGAAATATTGGTTCAGCCTGATTGTGAAGGTAAGAGGGGGAAATGGATAACCAAAATCTTGGAATACGATCTCACCATAAAGCCTACCCAACTGATAAAGGGAAAATGCCTCGCCAAATTAATGATGGAATCCAATTACAAAGAAATTGGATTATACCATCTGACACATGACTCTTCTGTTCAGATTGAAGAAAATGATTTACAAATAAACAACAAGTATGTTTCTTCAGAATGGTATAAGGACATCGTGTTTTTCTTGCTGAATTTTCAATCTCCCCCAGAATTGGATAAATCAAAATACAGATCATTAAAGTTGAGAGCTGTAAAATATTGTATTATTGATCAGACCCTGTTTTGGAAAGATCCCAATGGTTTTCTATTAAGATGTGTGGATGAAAATGAGGCTAAACAAATCTTTCAAGATCTGCATTATGGTGTTTGCGGAGGTCATCATCATTGGAAGGAAACTGCCTTCAAATTTTTGAGAGTAGGCTATTACTGTCCAGTTCTATTCTCATATATTTTTGCTCAGGTCAAGGCATGTGAACCCTGTCAGAAATTTGTCGGGAAGCAAAAACTTATATCTATGCCTCTGAAACCAATCATTTCTCACAGATCATTCTAGCAATGGGGATTATATTTCATTGGATAAATTAATCCCACTTCATCAAGGTAGCATAGGTGGATTCTTACAGCCATTGATTACTTTACAAAGTGGATGGAAGCAATTCTGACTCAAAATACTACAGACAAGGTAATCATGGAATTTCTAGAGGGATATATTTTTTCCAGGTTTGGCTGTCCTAAAAAGTTGGTCACTGATAATGCACATGCTTTTAAGTCGAATTCCATGCTTGAATTCTGCAATAAATACAATATCAAATTGGTTCATTCTACTCCCTACTACCGCGAGTGGAGCGGATTGGATGAATCTTCCAATAAGACACTGGTAAGGATTATCAAAAAGTTGCTGGCAGAAAATAAAAAAGCATGGGATTCTAAGTTGAAATTTGCTTTATGGGCTGATCACATTAGCAACAAGAAATCTATTGGGACATCTCCCTTCCAGATGGTATATGGCAAAGAAGTTATCCTTCCAACTCAATTGGGCCTCCTAGTTTTGAAGTTTCTGCAAGAAGAACAGGAAGAACCCAATGATGTAAAAAGAAGGATTTTTCAACTCATTGAAGTTCAGCAGGCCAGAGAACAGGTTAACCATAAAGATGCTCCTCATCAGAACAAAATCAAGGCTACATTTGATAAAGGAACCAAGAAAGATGTTTTCAATGAAGGATATTTGGCATTGAGATGGGATGCCAGGAGAGAAGATAAAGAAAAACAAGAAAAGTTTGATAATCTGTGGTATGGTCCTTTCAGGATAACCAAGGTAATGAGCAATAACACTTTTCTCCTACATAATTTAGATAACACTGAAGTTTTTGGGGGCCCAGTGAATGGGAGGTTCTTGAAGCATTATTTCATCTAAAGGTATGACAGGTTAGAGTTAGTACAATAGGTTTTATTTCAATGAAGACTCCATATACCCAATGGACTTGTTTTTACAGTTATGCAGAGAATAAAAGAAAGGCAGTCACAGGGGAATCAATGAATCAAAGATAAAGGAAAGGCAATGGTCTGCAGTTCTTCGAGTTTAGTATCAAAAATCCATCCCCAGAAGGAGCCAATGTTAGTCTCTAATTTTGTATTGGTTTAGTGAGAAACCCTTGTCCTAAACTCTCTTTACCCATCCCTCGTTTTCCTCTTTCAGCTATTTTCAATTATTAGATTTTGGATGTTTCATGGTTTGAATTATAATCTTTGATGATTTATTTAAGTTTTGATTATGAAAAACATTGTTTAAACTGGAAGTGTCTCCTTTTATGCCGTTGGAATTTTCAAATTTCAAGTTTTCAAACGCGCTATGGGAATAAGCCTATTCCCGTAGCGCCAAATAATCATGCCATAATGTGAACCTGCTATCCCAATTTAGTTATGATAACAAGATTCATGAGTTAAGAGTTCATGTGTTCCTACAAAAGTTTGGTAATCATTTATAAATCCAACAAGTTCAGAACATAATTGCTATGCACGCGCGCAGGGTTCATTTCAAAATCACCTGTTGTTTAATGATTATTATGTGACCGGTTCGAATTGGTTTAGTTCAACCTTGCAGGGAGAAATACAGGTATCCATTCAAAGCAACATGTATATATCAACAATTGAAAGAAGTGAATTTGGAACCCGAGGGCGATAGTTGCAGAATTGAGTTTAATGGCGCCAAAGAGGAGCAGACAAGTTGCCAGAATCGAACCAGAAGGTGCCAAACTTCTTGAAGCCTACCCTTAGATGGCCCAAAGATTCAGAGATGCCGGGTGGTTTGAGTTCCTCACTACATTTCAAGGTTATGACGAACAGGTTTCCATTGAATTTTCTTTGAACTTTGATGGTCATGAGGTCGAAATAGAAAAGATGTTGATGCTAGTGACAGAGCAGACTATAGCCAAGCCTTGCAGGCTCATGGTTGGAGGAGAAATATGGTGGAATAAGGAGCACGTGGCCACTGAATTTGTGAATCAATTCCTCCTTCGAGATAAGCAGAATCCAGATTGGAGAAGGGGAATTCCTCGCAGTTGGGTTCGACCCAAATGGCACACTGCTCTGGTGGTGATTCACAGATACATCACCTGTGAAGGGAGGTTTTTGTTAGTCTACATCTACCATATCAGAATACTGATGCATCTAAACGGTGACTACCCTTTAAATATTCCTTATTTCCTGCTTAAAAGTTTGACAAAAATGTCCAAGAAAGTGCAGTCGATTTCCACTAATTCCAAAGGCAGTCTGTTCCATCAAGTACTGATTAACACCCTAGTCATGTCTGCCCTGAATGAATTACAGAAGCCCTGGAATTGGCTCACGGAATCCTTAAAACCTATCACTCAATCCAATAAGCTGAAAAAGGGCAGAGGGTGGAAAAATGTTAAACAAGGTCGAGATATTTCTGATGAAAACCCTGTGAAAGATGAATCTTCTGATATCAAGGTAACTAACAAGAGCAGGAGTAAGAGACCTAGATGGGAGCCCAAAATTGAAATGCTTCCTGAGGAAGATGTCAAAGGAGAGACAGAGTCAGATAATGATCTCATTTCTCAATCTACAGTCAAGTCTGAAATGCCATCGACCAACAAAAGGAATGTTGCAATCAAAGGAAAAAGGAATAAAGCTGTGTGTGTATCACAAAAACCTTGGAGAAATTCAACTAGGGATACTAATAAGTATAGGCTGAACTCAAAGTCAATGTTCAATCTGGAAATTAAAGAAGAAAACACCATAATCATAGAAGATGATTCTGAGGATGTTGAAACAAGCACTAGGAAAAGAGAAAAAAAGACTCCATTTCCCAAGAAATCTGTCAGCAAAGGAAAGAGAAAACTTACACCACCTACAGGCCCTATAACGAGAGCTTCAACTAGATTATCTAAGGCTAAAGAGATGGCTAAAGGTATCAGTGAATTCCCTGAAGAAAAACAAGATTACTTGGAAGACTCGGATTACTTACCAGATGTACCTGGAGCTATGGATTCATCAAGTTCTGAAGAAGAACATAGCTCAGAATTAATCTCAAAATACCAGGTTAAAGCCAAAGAACCCAGTGTTACTGTAAATCTGAATGAAACTGCACCCTCTGAAGATTGTTCAGGATTCAAGGTCGAGATAAGAACTGATAAGGAAAAGATTAAAGAGTTCCAGAAAACCATAAAACAATTAAAGAAGGAAAAGATGCAGATAGAATAGTGGAATGCTCGCCAGCAAGAAAGAATTCAAAGTCTTAAAAAGAAGAAGAAGGAGCAAAGGGCATTGCTAAAGGAACTCAGGGAAATCAATTTCAGACTGTACTGGCACAATGTTGTGTTAACCACGAAGCTCAAGCAGAAAAACGCCAAAGCCACTGCTACGATTTTATTCTAAAGGTAACATGAAGATTGGTTACAATTTTGTTTAAAGGTTCTCCAAAAGATATGGCAAATAATTACTCGTTTTGATCAAGGAGATGCTAAGACTTCGATCTGCTTTACAGATTCAAAAAAAATCCCTATTTCGTAGAGTCAAATGTATTGCTGGCAATGTTTGTTATATCAAGTTGTTGAGCTATGGACTATTTTGGAGGTAGAAGCTCATTTTGAGTGAAATAATTTAGGATCTGGATACTTTTTGATTCTAGTCATTTAAAGTTGTTCTAGATAATAGGATCTGGAAGTTTTATAGATAGTTTAAAAAGACAGAAGACAGACCATATGAGGGTCGAAAATTTGGAGATCTATAGAGAATTTTTGTGGAGATTATTGTAAAGGGCATGTATGTTGAATTGACACTTAATAGAAAAGGCATATGGATGGTTAGACCTTCTCTTTTCTACTCTGTTATTTCATTTTTCATGCTTTAATTTATTATTCAAATTGCAATGCTTTTGGTTCTTGAATGTTAATTTATACAGTGAAGATTTTGCTGTAGAGATAATTTTCAAGTAATGATTTCAAGCTTATACCCCTGTTTCTTTATAATATATTGAAACTAAACTTTGTGAAATTGACAAATTGAAGATTTCACTTTCCTTTTTCTTGAATTGGTTTACTCCATCTATGTATCTACCTATTATTCATCCAATGGGATATGCAATGTTTCAATCTTGATTTTCATGCCATGCTGTAAGCTTGACCCAGTTTTCAACCATTATACCAAAACCAAATCATAAAACCCTAAAAAATACTTTGCAATAAAATCAATGATGCCCTAGCTTTCCCTTACCAGTCGAGTGCAACTTTAGGGACTAACAATACATATTATCAATGGTTTTAAAAGGAATTTATATCAACAGTGATAAGGATCGGGTTTTATGTTGATTATTGTTTCGTTGCAACACCTTGTTGATTGATATGATGAAGACTATGTGTAATCGATCATATTTTGGAAGTTTGCTCGTATTTGAAAAAATGACCTATGTATATTTTAATTGGGCCCAATTGTAAATTGGTAGACAGTGGATGCTTATTATTTTAGTGATGCATTATGGGATAGAGGTCGAGCATATTGATGTGCATTTTTTTAAAAATTATTAAAAGGAAAGAAAAGAAAGAAAAGACCAATGCTTTCTTAAACAAGACTGTTGAATGGAAAGTTTGTTTGGTTATGAGTTATGATTGCACAATCATTTTTGAATTGAGGAATTCTGGGAAATTTAAATGTTGGAACAACAAACAATTTGATACACAGTAAATGTTGGTGTGATGTTGGTGTTTTTTGGATTGATTTTAGTACAAAGTTATGATTATTGATTACTTAATTTGTTTTTATGAACAATATTCATTAAGTTCCCTGCCATTATCTCACTTTTTCGCACATTACAAATCCCCTCACATTCCCAGATTCACTTTGCATGCCATGTTCTTAAAATTAAATTATAATTAAATGGAAACTTTGTATTATAGAAATTAAAAGACAAAACATAGATGGGTTACAATTGATAGGTTTTTCTATTACAACAAAATTGATTGTTTAATAATTTGTTGAGAAGTAATCATGATCTAATCCCTTTCATTTTATCACTTTTCTCCCAATACAACCCCCTTAGATATCCCATAACCCTTATTCATCCCCTGCTCATTTACAAGTATTAAACAATTTTTATGGATTGGATTGCATGGGTTTGATGTGTTGTTGAGCCAAACTTTGTTTCATATTTAAATAAATGTCATGTATGGTTTGTTTAAGAAGCTAGTTGCTAATAAACACTGCATACATGAATGAGCTTCTTCATCAGAGGAATCCATAGATGAAATAACAGGGGAAGAGTAAAATGGAACAGAGGCCCTAGAATGCCAAGATTTTCGATACATTTTGATGCAAATCCACAAGTGTTAAACCAACTCTTCCAATATGGATTTTTCAACTGGATTGGAGAAGGGGTAGTCCAACCTAGGCCAAAAAGGCCTCCCTTCCAACCCCAACATATCCCTAATATCCCTGTTGCCCCTCATTTCTCATTATAACCTGATGTCCTTGAAAATGATAGATGGAAAGAGGTTGTTCACCCAACAGTCTCCCAACATCGTGGCTGGCCCAATTTGTCTCTACCTTCTTCTCCTCCACCGGTTAACCCAATTGTCCAAATTACCCTGTACACTCACCTGTAAATTCTTCCCATGCAAGTAATAGACTCAAAAATGAATCCCACCATACACATGATAAAGGAAAAGTTGTTGCTTCCCCCTCCTCTCCCTCAAGAGATTCAACCAAATCTATATCATCTCGTATGCACTTGAGAGATGATTGCTCTCATGTTATCAGTGATATCAAGTCTAAAGGCTCCACGCGACCTAAGGCTAATTCATAGAAATCAAAGGGAGACAACAACAACAACAAAGGGAAAATTTCCTCCCAAAGTGGCAAATATGATTTTTGAGTATATTTATTTATTGATTGTTGAGAACAGTTGACTGCTGAATTTTTTGGACAACATACTATTTTTTGATATTTTGGATATTATATTTTTTGGATATGGTTTAAAATATCATTGCTATTAATTTTCAAATTATGAGAATGATGATGGAGCCACAAGGAGAGATGTGTTTGATTGATTGACTAGTTGTGTTTATTTTTGTTAAGAAACTAAAGGGAGTCACAAGGGGTCCCACCTACTAATTATTATTGATCAGAGACCCTTATTATTATTATATTAAATTTTCCCCTAAAATTAAAGTTAGTTGAGTTTTAGTTATCTTAAGTAAAAGAAGTAGTTGAACTACTTCAACTAATTGTGATTGCTTAAAGGAAAAAAGAGAAGGAAGAATAATGGAGAATAGAAGGAGAAATCATACTAAGGTTTTCTCTTGAGTTTTATTGAGATAGTCCAGTTTTCATTCATTCTTTAATTCATTAAAAACCTAATTCTCTTTTATGACAACATGGTCCTATTGTAGACAACAAGATTCAAGGTTGAATTACATCATTCAAACACTTGGTTTTTAGAGGTGTTGATCTATCTTTGATAGTCTTTGTAGACTTGTCTGTTTATGAATTAAATTTCATGACTGATAAAGGATATTGTGCAGAGTCAAGTGGGAAGCAATCTGTGGCAAGCTGATCCATCTTTTAAAGTTCATTTTTTTACTTTCTGCCAGAAGTCCTTTTGTATGGTTTTCATCTGGGACATCTAAGTTTGACTTTGGTCCAAACTCCCTCATGGATTTTTGTAAAGAGAACGATTCTTTTGATTCCTTGGAATGAAATAAGCGATTTGTATTCTGTCTCATCTATGTTAAATTGTGACTTGGTATTCTTTATTTTGTCTCCACAATTACTTTTGCATCTGTTATATTCAGAAAATTATATAAAAACATTGAATTTTACAACAATCTTTTATTAAAAAAAATCATCCTAAGCCCTTTTAACTAATACTTGTGGATTAGGAATCAAATTTTGAGGCTATAAACATAAGGTGATATTCCCGTCTATCTTGACTTAGCCAATCAAGATCTGAAAAATGCTTGAGTAATATTATTTCATATATTTTTCCTCAATAGTGTGGAGGAAGACAAGCCTAACTAGGATAGCGTTAGGGTTTTGGAAAGATTGTAATGACTATAAGCCAAAAAAGTAGTATAAATAAGGACCTAGGAGGTCTAGGAGAGAGATATCAGTAAAGAGATGAAAAGTGAGAATATATCATAATAGAGAGAGTGAGTTATTATGAATTTTGTAAGCTATTGAGGATAAAAAGTATTGTAGAAGAGTCTAGTAAGGTAGTTCTAAGGGTTAGGTCATAGGATGAGGAGCTTGGTGTGATCCATTCAGCCTCATAGAGGGTTCTTACCCTCACTCTTGATTATATTACTGACTATGTAATGCACGCAACACAAGATTTTGCGGCAGAATAAATAAAAGAGTAGAGAAGCCAGATCTTTGTGGATGTAGCCCCAGGAGAGGGTGAACCACGGTAACCCTTGTGTTCTATGTGATTCTTAATGAATGTTTATTTCTTTTGATCATTATATTATGAATGAATGATTAAAGTAGCTATATCAGCATGCATGCATAGGTTTAAACATGAATACATCATAGAAGTAATTGAATAATTAACAAGGATAAGGCACAAGGAAGAAACAACACAATCACATATCCCCTCTCATTCCTAGACTACAAACACTTGAGTATTGTAGCTAGCCATAAAATCTATCTCGGGTGAGACTGCGCTATGCACCCTGTGCACATCGTTTCCTTCTGAAGTACTAGGAGGGCCGATAGTTTTTTAGGGTTTTATAGGAAACCTTGTTAAGATCTGAACCTGGGTCAACCCAAGTAGAAGTTAAAGTTCAACCAACAAATGGTTATGTTTCCATTTGGAACTGCACGGATTGAGTGAATGGGATCCGTGGAAGAAACACGTAGAGGATGAAATTATAGAAGTGAATGTTCAGGCCATGGAATCCAACGAAGGCGGAGATCGAAAGATGGTTGAAAAAAAAGGAACTTGAGTTTGCAGAGAAGGAAAACAAAAACCCTAATTTAACACCGTGTAAATATCTCGACAAATACATGTTTAGCGACTTGCATGAGGTATCTTTCTATGATTTCCTACATTTTTTGTATGAGTGGTTATTGAGGTTAAAGGAAAACCACCCTACAAATCGAATCAGATAGATGGAATGAAATCTTGTGGAGATCACATAGTTACATCAAGTTAATAACTAATTTGCGTGCATAGTAGATTTATGGTTATACATTATTGTTACATGCTTTATCACTGAATTTACAGTAGATACTGTGAGGTTCTACACCGCAACAAAGGAATATTTTCTAAAGGTACCAAGAGGTAGGTACATAAAATAGTTGTATACTTCAATCAAGATTTTATTGGATGACAACGGTGTGATCACCATGGAATCATACAACTAAACTTCCCTGCATACATGGGGGAAGGGAGGAAGCACTGGTAGGAGGTTGAGATATGGAAGAGGAGATGGACAAGGGAAAGAAGAAGGAGGCTATGTACCCAATCATGATGGAATAAGACCAAATAAAGAATATAATGGTAAAATTTGGAAAGACGCACAGTGGAATACCCTACCAATATAAAATGAGTAACAAGAATAGAGCCATAGCTGATAGAGAAGGCTTGGCAAGCGATGAATAAGAGGTAGAGGATCTCTGAGGTGTGGAGAAAATTCAAGAAATAATGCGTGAAACATATGAAAGGAAAAAAGGAGGTCCAAGGCCAGGAACATAAGGAAGAAATCCAATCCAGATCACCGTCAGTGTGGAACCTACAACCCCATGTGTGACTAATACACTAGAAAGAACACCAATGTTTAGACAACTGAATTTTAGTGGAAGAAAAAAAATAGGACAGGGATCCAATCAAGGAGGAAGTAACAATCAATTATAGACACCACAAAGAGGTAGTATTTCAACAAAGTTCAAAATGGAAGGACATGATCCCACAATTAGATTACCAAAATTTCGGGGAGAGGCATCAGAGGACCCTGAAAAGAACTTATTCATCTATTAGAAGATCTGGGAATAAAATCAGATCACATATGAGAATACAAAGCTCACACAATTCTCTATAACACTAAGAGACCACACATTGGATTGGTACATGAGAATAGATGTAAACAGTCCACATGGATTACCAAAGACTATCGCGGACGTGAAAAAACTATTGGTAAACAAATTTCAGAAGCCCAGCTAAAAAGACCAGTACATGAATGAAATGATTGAATCAGGATGAAATCGAGTTAGTATATTTGGGAGATTGATCAGAGGTTCAAACATCTGAAAGGTAAGTTGAAATATGAAATTACTGACATGAAACATAGGCACTTATTTGTGAACTCACTATTACCACACTTGAAATACCTGTTAAGACAACATAAGTTCCAAACTTAGGAAGAGGCTCTGCAGGAAACCTTACAACTGGAAGAGAATGAGTATCAATAGACAAATCCATCAATAGAGGAGTTGAAGGAGGATTTGAAGAATATAAAATTTCAAATTAACCAGAATAGGGGAAAAGAAAAAATAAAAGTTGTTTGGTGTATGCTATGTAGGATAGAAGGACACCATAAGAAAAAATGTCCAACATTTGTGCAATATATGGTACAGGGATTTCCAACCCATTTCCAATAGGAGGACCATGGTGTGATATTTGTAAGATGCATGGGTATGATCCATATCATTGTCCAATGATGCAGAAGTATACGACAATACCAAAAAGTTCATATTGCAATTTTTGTAAATCAGTGGGTCATGATGATAAGGATTGTAGAACGATGGAGCTGATGAGAGAAATAACTTCATATACTTATAGGGCACAATCATAAATTATGACAGGACAAGTTGCACCTCAGTTAAGCTAGGTACCACCATCATACAATAATGTGAAACAATAATACAACAATGTGCAACATAAGTATAAGCATGCACAACCACAGTATAACCAGGTACCCTAGTACAATGCACCATGAGGATATTGAGGTGGATACAAAGGTGGAGGATGAAGCAGAGGAGTATTTGGATGAGTTAGAGGACTAGTAGTGTGCCACAATGACCAACAAACATGAAATTATGCAAGGGATTGTCCACTTCCACCGGTGACATGTATGTACTGTCGTGTAGTAGACCATGACATAGAAGACTGCCCAACACTCTTGGGAAAGATCCAGGAAAAAAGGAACGAGAAAAACCAGAATGTCCAATGGATCTCTCCAGAAGCCAGGGATGAGGGGAGAAACATCAATATAGTCACTCGAGGAGGAGCCAATATAGGAATTGATGCAGAAAACAAGATCCAGCTCAACACTAATGGGTTAAGAAGAACACCGGGCCACATAAGTAGTTTGACGAGTGGAAATAAAAGGAAAAATTTAAGGAGGTTAGATAGAAGTTTCTCAAGAATAATGTTTCATATACATCCCTCATGCAACAAACTTAGAACCCACCAATATACAGGATTTAATTCTCAATGAACCATACCAATAAAGAACAACTTCTAGAGAAAGTAAGTACCATAAATAATTTTATGTAATCTTGTGTTAAGTTATTGAATGATCCATCATCTATTAAATTATTACAAAATATGATAGAAATATGTAACATATAGGTAGAAGGGAAGTTAGATTAGAAAACAATCAATCATCTCCATACAAGAAGAAGGACAAGCAGAGAATTCAGACTGAATGCCAACATTGGGGATTTAAACATGGGATATGTTATACTGGATTTAGGCTTTGAAGTAAATGTCTTACCTAAGAAGACATGGAAGTGTATGGGGGAATCCACCCTAGGCTATTCAACTGTCGAGTTGAAACTAGAAAATCAAAACAAAGTGTTACCCATTGGAAGTCTTAAAGGTGTGACATTAGATTTGAATGGGTGTGCACTATGGAAGATTTTGAAGTAATAGAGAAAGTGGATGGAACAACACCTTACTTATAATTACTTGGATTTGACTGGGCATTAGATAACTAGTCTATAATCAACCTGAATACAAGAAAAATGAATTTTGAATCAGGTGAATATAGAGTCATTTCACCATTGGATCCTTCAGAAGGAGAAAGGTTTGTAGAGGCCACTTGTTTGGATCTGGAAGAAATAAACCAGTTGTATAGAACCACCGCATGAGAAGAGTCTTATGTTAACCCAAATGCAGATGGGGTACTCAATTGGATAAGAATTACATCGTTTTCTTCCGACTCAGACACAGGTTTGGAGAATTGGAAACATCGATTACATGAAATTTCCACAAGGAGGTGAGCAAGAATATTTCGCGTAGTAATATGGGTTGGTATAGAGATCAGAGAACCTCCCATTTTTCATGGGATAAATTACTTAGAGGAATTCTTGACAAAACATGAAGATGAAGTATTAGAAAATCATAGGCTCTTTTCCCTAGATATTGAACTCAAGGAAATACCTGCAATATGGTGGGGTGCATACAAAGAAACAATTCAGGATTGGTATCAGTGTAAATGACTACTGTTCATTAGATTTGGTCTAGAACTAGAGAGCAATAGAGTCCAAAAGTATGATGGGAAAGGCACACCAGTGGAATAATTGGAGAAGTGCATAACACATTGGAGGATGACACCACCAGAGGAATGGTCTCATCACTTTATTCATAAATTGGAAGGAATCCCAGGGAACTGGTACATAGACCAGGAGATGCACAGAGGCACTACATAATGGATAAGATCACAACATAATTTTGTAGTAACCTTCTCATTTGAACATGAGAACCCCAAAATTGATTCAATGTTGAAGATGATACAGGGATTGATATTTTTTTATGAACTAGAGGTGGAAATCATGACATAATATCAACAACAGAACATACTGATGGTCAAAGAGTTAATCTCATGTTAACATGTCGAAGAGGAAGCACCAGATGAAGATGACCTGCACAACATTCAGATTATATATATTGAAGGAGAGAGAGAGGTGTAAGGTCCATCTATGGAGTTAGAAGTATTTTTTACACCAATCATATTTAAGAAATTCAACATTGGGACAAATGACAATCCTAAAATGGAAATTATTGGAGAACATTGGGATGAGAAAATAGTAGAAACAATAACAAAGTTACTACGTGAATACAATGACATGTTTCCATTGACCTTTATAGAGATGAAAGGCATATCAGGAGAGATAGGTGAAATGCATACACCTCTCAAACCTGAGGCTAGACCTATCAAATAGAGACCTTATAGAATGAATCCAGTGTATAAGCAGAAAGTGAAAGAAAAAATTGACCGAATTTTGGAAGCTGGCATTATAGAACCACTAGAGGAATCTAAATGGATTTGTCCCATGGTATTCCAAGAAAACAAGAAAGGGGGGAATATGATTTATGTAGATCTGAGGAAACTCAATGATGCCTTCTTACATGACCCTTTCCCTAACCATTTTACGAATGAGGTCTTAGAGAATGTGGGAGGCTAGGAAGCATATTCATTCACATATGGATTGTTAGGTTACCATCAGATTAAAATAGGTCCATAGGATAGGTATAAGACTACTTTTTCTACATAATGGGGATCCTACCAATATACAGTCATGACATTTGGGATGAATAATGCACCAACTATATTTTGAAGGGTAGTCATAGATGCTTTTAAGGAATTCATACATCAGTTTCTAGAAGTATATCTGGATGAATGGACTATATATAGTCTTTTAAAGGACCATGTATAAGTGTTAAAACTAATGATGGAAATACACATACAATGTTAGAGATCATTAAACATCAAGAAATGCATTTTTGGTACACCTTTTGGGATATTGTTGGGACATATAGTGTGTAAACAAGGTTTACTAGTTGACCCTTCTAAGATTAAAGTCATTGTAAATTTACCACCACCAAAGTCAGTGTGCTAGTTAAGAGAAACACTGGGGCATACATGCTATCACAAGAAGTTTATAAAAGGGGTATGCATAAATTACTACACCAATAGAAAAATTGTTATAGAAGGACACCAGATTTCAGTGGAATGAGGACTGTTAGCAAGGATTGGACACTCTAAAGGAAAAGATGGTGACAAAACCTATATTAGTATTTCCATATTGGGAAAAGACATTTCATGTGCACATAGACGCATCAACTATAAAAATCGGAGAAATTATGGCATAGCTAGGATCAGGGGACTTAAACCATCATATATCCTTTGCAAGGAGAAAGTTGCCAGAATTTGAGAAGAATTACAATATCACGGAAAGAGAAATCCTAGATATGGTATATACACTTCAAAAATTCAGGCACTATTTACTGGTTAAACACTTTAAAATGTTCACAGACCATTCTTCCCTCAAATATATAGTCAACAAGCTAGTGTTGGGGGGGGGGGATCCGTAGATGGCTATTATTATTCCAAGAATTAGATTTCGAAGTGATAGTCAAACCAGGGAAGCTGAATGCAGGACCTAATCACTTGTCAAGGGTGACCAATGGAGAATAACCTACTAATTTGGAAGATAGCATCCTTGATTCACAGTTATTTTCAGTACAACTAGATGATGAATACTTAGCTAATATTATTGAATACTTAAGTACAAGATTTTTTCCATAGGAATTTAACATTGTGCAGAAGAAAAATATGGTAGTCAAAGATGCAGACTATCAACTCAATGCAGGCCATTTATACAATATGGGCACAAATAACATTTTGAGAAGGTGTGTATTGGAACATGAACGACCTAGAATTTTAGTAGAAGCTCATGAAGGTATAGCTGGAGGACACTATGCAGGAAAGCTACCGTGCATAAGGTATTGAACGTAGAATTATGGTGGCCAACAATTCATAAAGATGCCAAGGAATATTGCGATAACTGTGATGTCTGTCAGAGGGTTGGAAAACCCAAAAGAAGGGATGAAATGCCCCTAAGACTACAAGTAACTATAAAGGTATTTGACAAATGGAAAATATAATTTGTTGGACCTATTAATCCACCAACAAAAATTCAGGAACTAGATATATCATTACTACGATCGAATACTTAACGCGATGGGAAGAAACAA
>SNQJ01S0144622.1:29527-39962 GCA_010110895.2 Picea sitchensis
GTCCTCATCATGAATTTCATGGGATGCATTTTCACTTTCAGGTGTCTTCTCTATTACGAAATTGTTCAATACTTCCATGATCTCCCCTTTTAAACCCTCCATCATCTCTTGTAGTTCATCTTTTGTTACTATATTCTTTTGTAAATAATTATGTCCCTACGCATTTCTTCACCTTTATCAAGAGTCCAAGTAGGATTGTCTAGAGGCTTATTTAGTGTAGAATTTCCCTTTTTGGGTGGCATGTTGGCCAAGTATCACTTTTGAACCTTGATTTTGAGGTGGTTTTGCTAGACAATCTTTCTTCTATTGTATCTCCCAAGTTTCAACCCTTCTAGGTATGAAAATTTATTTTATGGAGTTCTCTAATATTTCTTCTCTGCAATGCCACAGGTCTAATCAAAATTGGATGTCCCGAGTGTAATTTACAGTAACTTCCCCACAACTTGTTCATTTTTTGCCTTTCCAGGAGATCTCACTTGTATAGTGTGCCCCACACAAAATAATTGATATAAAATTCTGAAACGTGCACCAAAAATACTAAATAATGTCCATAATCCAATGAAACCAGTCCCACTCAATTTGGATACTCTAGGAAGAAGTTATGATTGTTTTACCTAGAACACCTTCTTGAGACTAGTCAATAGGACTAGTCAGATACCCTATCTTACATAGGGTGTATCTACAAATTTAAGATGACCCAGAAGCTGAAAGTTTTACCAAAAATACCTTACTAATTTATGTAAATAGCCTCCAGAGTTCAGGGTCTGAAACGTTACATAAAAAAAAATTATGGAGAAAATTGTGCAATGACTCAATTCAGGATGATTCCAGAACCTTATCTTGTACAGGCTATATCTTCGAAATTATAAGGCCTCAGGAGATGAATTTTGAACCCAACATACCTTGATCCATCAAATAAATATCCTCCAAGACATTCCTTTTGAAACATTGTAGAAAACAATCTATAGCTAAAATTTCAAGGTGTCTTAGATGTAGCAGTGAAACCCTAATACCTTGAGCTCTGATACCATATGTTAAGAACCAAATATAAATATAGCATAGAAAAACATCAGAAAAAGTAATCAACGCCTTGAAAAAGAGATAATTTCAAATAATAAGCCTCTTCAAGGGGGAAACCTCCTTTTACCCCACTTCAATGTTCAAGTACAAGATGATTCAAAATGAAAATGATAGAAAATGTCTCCTTGGTATATATAGGAGACTAGAGGTATAATTACAACTAATAGCCTAAGCAGGAGCATAAATAAAATAACATTACTAATATAATATTCCCCACAATTAAGGGCAATGGAGGTAAAACATTACTAATATAATATTCCCCAATTAAGGGGTAATGAGCCAATATTAGGGCTTAATAGTATGTGTTTAACTTGTTTGGAGGAGCAATAAGTTGGATGAACAAAAGACAAGTTGTAGTGGCACTTTCAACTACAGAAGTTGAATACATGGAAGCCACTCATGCAAGTAAGGAAGCAGTATGGTTACAAATATTTTGTTCAGGTATTAGGTTGGTACAACAAGTTGTAAGGATATATTTTGACATTCAGAGTGCAATTTTTCTGGTGAAGAACCCAACTTATCATTCAAAGGCAAAGCATATTGATATTCAATATCACTTTGTGAGAGACATGGTTGAAGAAAAGAAAGTATTGTTGATGAAGTTGGACACTTTGAAGAATGTTTCATATTCATTAAAAAAAATTGTGAGCACTGAGAAGTTCTCTTGGTATAGAGGATACATGGGCATTGTTTCCCTAGATTGTTGACTATGTAACCCTGTAACCCCCTGTATGCAAAGAAAACAACAAGTGGGAGAATGTTGGGTATCTGTTATATTCTTTTCATGAGTAGTAGTGTCTATGTTGCATTGGGCACGTAGGGGGGTTTGAGGGGGGGGGGCACTAGGTCCCCCCTTGGGGAGTGTAGGGGCAGTGCCCCCGAGAAAAAAAAAATTGCTCAGAAAACATGTTGAATTTTTGCCTCGTTTTTCATGTTGATTCATTTTTGTGTTGCCTCAATTTTCGTGTCCATTGTTGGGTGGTTTTCGGCACATGGTTTTTTCCCGATGGTTTTCTATTTTTGGTTAAGGAATTAGGGTTGTTGACTAATCCAAGTCATTGGGTTAGGTTTTGGATGTCATTGGCTCCTATATGTATATTTTATTGTAAACAATGTATCACTATGAATGAATATATAATATATTGGTTTTCTCGGTTTGGGTTTCCAGGGGAAAAAATCTCTGTGTAATGTTTTTATTTTTCATTGTATCTTTTATTTTCTTTCACTGAAAATATGTTTGTAGTAAATATTGTACATGGTTAAAATATACAACACCGCATAGCATCCCCAGACTGATGGTCAAACTGAAGTTATAAACAAGTGTTTGGAGACTTATTTGAGGTGTTTTTCCATTGAAATGAAAAATCAATGGTATCAATGGTTACCATTAGTTGAATGGTGGTACAACACTTCTCACCATACAACTACTCATATAACTCCTTTTGAAGTAGTATATGCACAAAATCCTCCTTTCGTTCACTCCTACATACCATGTATCTCGAAGGTTCAGGCGGTTGACCAAACACTTACAGTTCAAGACATTATTTTCTATACCCTAAAAGAGAATTTGGTCATGTCTTAGAATCACATGAAGCAACAAGTTGATCAAGGTCACTCAGAACATCAGTTTGTTGAAGGAGACTAGGTATTTCTTCAATTCCAACCTTATAAACAAACTTCACTCAAGGATGAACATTGTCAGAAACTAGTGCCTAAATTTTATGGCCCTTATACAGTTCTCAAGCACATGGGACATGTGGCCTATAAGTTAGTTTTTCCTATTTCTTCTAAGCTCCATCATGTTTTTCATGTCTCCTTCATAAAGAAGGTGATTGGAACTAGGTGCCAAACTCAAACCAACCTTCCCAAGTTGGATGAAGAAGGATCCATATGGTTACAACCACAAGCATTTTTGGACCATCGTGAGCGTCGTCTTCATAAATGAACCATAAAGGAAGTGTTAGTCCAATGGAAATGTACAACTCGCATAGATACCACATGGGATCCAACTAACATTCTGCAACAATTTCCTCATCTCAAGCCTTGAGGAGAAGGATGATTTTAAGGGGGAGGGAATGTTAGGGACCTAACCTACCTAAACCCTCAAGTGGGTAGAATAATATATGTCCATGTAATAAAGGTCAATATTAATAAGTCCTAGCAATAAGGAGGAACAACACAATTGTAAGAAGACCTAATAGAAGCTTCTACTTCTAGAAGGATCTTCATCTAGATTGTTTTTTTGGATAGATAGATTTAGTATAAATAAGAGTAGAGGGTATGAGAAGTTTTTTATTGGATATTATTGTAATAGAGCTCTACTCTACTGGAGGCTTCCCCCTCGAAGAGGAAAGTGAGCATTTCTATCATTAATCAAGGTGCTCTTTCAGGTATTATTATGGTATTATTATGGTATTGTTCTGGTTATATCATTGTTGTTCTACCATTTCTAGCTAAAATATTTATGTTCTGCATATTATTCTATATATGGAATACTACATGTTTCATATGTGAAGGATGCACCCCACTCTTTGTAACCTATACCATTTTTTTCCAGCCTATGATATACCCCCCTTTCCAATATCATGTTGGATGTATTCTCTTGGCATTGTTGTTGTCCTCCTTGGTCTTTTAGGCACTGCGCTACTTCTTGACAGATGATTTCACGCTGCATATTTTCTAGTGTTATCAGTTGAACTCTATGTTTATGTTCAGGAACTTGCTCCAACATTTTCCTTAGGCTCGGTAGATTGTGTCGTGGCTGGCCTTGTTGTAGGTATTTCTACTGGAAGCTTCCACTACATTAGCCAATATCTAATTATCCAATTAATTTCTTCCATGGTGACACAATATTGCAGCTCTAGCCATGCCCTCTTTGGATCCCTTATGGCCTGGATCCACATGTGATGAATGGACACCATGAACCTGGATATCAATTTACTTTCTTGGATAACCTCCACAAGAATGCACCGCACATTAGTTGTGCGTTGTTGTATTTATTCTAGAAATATCACAAATATTGTTTTATTTTCTTATTTATTTTTATTTTCCTTAGCCTGCCAGAGGGACTCATATCTCTCCACATAGCTGAAAATTTTGGCTCCTGCCATCCTACCAAGGATATAAGAATGATGAAAAGAGAGTAATGGAACTCATATCCATTATCCTGTGCATCTCTACAATCAACCAAAAATTGGTTCAGTAAGTATAGTGCCCAACTAAACATCACTCCTTTCGCACACTACGCGACTACTGCTATGATTCTTGCTGGAGCTTATTATTTTCTACATTTCCTCAACATCTTGCAAGCGATATTCTTGTTGTCCAACCTAGTCACATTTTCATTAATGTCCTTGAGAAAAATTCCCATGTTTCCCCTACTAGTGATAAACTATGTTTTTACTATCTCGGTGATTTCCTTCTCGCCTGCCTTGTTATCCAATTACTCCTCTAGTTGTGCGTTGACTTTAGGTAATCCTGTGATCTTAATGATCAGTGCCACATATAGTTGTACTAACCTATCCATCCAAAGGATTTCACCGTGTACCCGAGCTAATAATTATTTAACATAGATCCCAATGTTTTTACCGCACACGAAGTGCGGTGTATCCAAGAGGTTCATTATGTCAGAGTTGTGCAGCCCCGTTATCCACTGCTCGGGCTCCATTATCGATTTTCCTAGGGGTCCAATTTCCCTTGTGTTAGCTAAGTAGGTTTCTTCGGCCAAATTTGGGAATTTGATCGCATCGTGCACATCGTGGTCCGAGTACCTAAGTTTTGGTAATTTTCCAAGCATATCGTCCACAGTGACCATTGCATTTGGGAGATATGGAAGTGTGATGTATGTGGTGTCCTGCACCTTTCCTTTCTACCAGACAGTACATGGGCTTTCCTCTGTTGTTTCTTCATCTTCTTCTTCCCTCTCGGATTCTGACTGGTTGGTGATGTCCTCAACCAACACCTCTTCTATATCGTGGCCCTGTTGTTGACCCATCATTTCATCTGGTTTAGCGGGTGTTTCAATATTAGGGTTTAGGATATAATTCTAGGTACCAGAACTGTACCCTACTTCCCCTTTTGGTGTTGTCAATGTTTCCTCTACAACCCCCATCATGTTGATTGACTTTGTGTTTCACGTAGCGACATATTCAAGCTTGAACACATTCTCAGGCTTTCTCATCCTTTCCTTATGTCTTTGTCCTTGTCGAGTAACCTGCACGTACTAGCCTGGACCACGAAACTTTGGTGGTGTCATCTTCTATCTAATTTTCACACTCTCTTTCTTCTTCGTACAGTTTCATCTAGGGAACGCACTTTGTATCTTGGTCTGTGCTCAAAAATCACTAATTGTTGAATTAACACATGTGTTTCGCACTTTATAGACCCAATGATAAATGTTTTTCAATTTTTGTGTGCATTTTCACCAAGTGAAATTCTTCTTGTGCATTGTCTTTTGATGTTGTTGTAGTAATTGTTGTGCACGATTTATTTTTTCCAATTTCCTGTTGTTTAGTCATCTTCTACCTCTTTTTGTATTTTTATTCTTTTTCTATTTTTGTATTCCTTTTTTTCTTCTTTTTCCCCTTTTTATTTATTTTTATAATTTTCTTGTATTAATATCTACCATAGTACACTATATACATGACTTTCTTACTGGCATTGTAACTTTTAAGGGTTAGTAGGTTGATTGTCCCTGTACAGTTTTAGTCAACTATCGTTGATCATTCCTTTCATTTTTGTTCCTCCCAAGTCTTTTATATGTACATATCCCCCATCTGTGATAGTCTTTACTTCATATGGCCCTAGCCAATGCATTCTAAACTTACCAGGGTGTTACAAAAAAAAATTGCCATAAAGAAGAACTAGGTCTCCCTCCTTAAATCTCTTTTTTTTAATATGTATTCCATGCCAATATTTGTCCCTTTATTTCTATACTTCTTGGTGAAATCCTTCCAGAATCCTATCCTCTTCCATTTCCATTAGTTGTCTTAGCCTTTCTTGTACTACGCTTATTTTTGTCATGTTAGTAATTTATGCTACATGTAGACTAGGTACCAGAAATTCTAATGGAACCACTACTTCATTTCCATACACCACCATGAATGTTGTCTGTCCTGTCAACTTCTTGCATGTGGTCCTCTATGCCCATAGTACTGCCAGTATTGTCAAGTTTTAATCATCCTTGTTAACATTGCACATCTTAGTCAAAGAATTTTCCAAAATCTTATTGAAAGCTTCTACTGTTCCATTTTCCTAAGGATGATATGGTGTACTCTTCTAGTGATAGACTTAAAACTCCTAATTCATATACCCAATGGTATTATTAATAAAATGAGTGTCTTGGTCACTCATCAGAATCCTGGGACATCCAAATTTGGTGATCACTTTCTCAAATAAGAAGTGTGTTGTTGTCTCTACACTACAATCTTTGACTGGTGTTGTTTCTTCCCATCGCGTTAAGTATTCGATCGTAGTAATGATATATCTAGTTCCTGAATTTTTGTTGGTGGATTAATAGGTCCAACAAATTATATTTTCCATTTGTCAAATACCTTTATAGTTACTTGTAGTCTTAGGGGCATTTCATCCCTTCTTTTGGGTTTTCCAACCCTCTGACAGACATCACAGTTATCGCAATATTCCTTGGCATCTTTATGAATTGTTGGCCACCATAATTCTACGTTCAATACCTTATGCACGGTAGCTTTCCTGCATAGTGTCCTCCAGCTATACCTTCATGAGCTTCTACTAAAATTCTAGGTCGTTCATGTTCCAATACACACCTTCTCAAAATGTTATTTGTGCCCATATTGTATAAATGGCCTGCATTGAGTTGATAGTCTGCATCTTTGACTACCATATTTTTCTTCTGCACAATGTTAAATTCCTATGGAAAAAATCTTGTACTTAAGTATTCAATAATATTAGCTAAGTATTCATCATCTAGTTGTACTGAAAATAACTGTGAATCAAGGATGCTATCTTCCAAATTAGTAGGTTATTCTCCATTGGTCACCCTTGACAAGTGATTAGGTCCTGCATTCAGCTTCCCTGGTTTGACTATCACTTCGAAATCTAATTCTTGGAATAATAATAGCCATCTACGGATCCCCCCCCCCCAACACTAGCTTGTTGACTATATATTTGAGGGAAGAATGGTCTGTGAACATTTTAAAGTGTTTAACCAGTAAATAGTGCCTGAATTTTTGAAGTGTATATACCATATCTAGGATTTCTCTTTCCGTGATATTGTAATTCTTCTCAAATTCTGGCAACTTTCTCCTTGCAAAGGATATATGATGGTTTAAGTCCCCTGATCCTAGCTATGCCATAATTTCTCCGATTTTTATAGTTGATGCGTCTATGTGCACATGAAATGTCTTTTCCCAATATGGAAATACTAATATAGGTTTTGTCACCATCTTTTCCTTTAGAGTGTCCAATCCTTGCTAACAGTCCTCATTCCACTGAAATCTGGTGTCCTTCTATAACAATTTTTCTATTGGTGTAGTAATTTATGCATACCCCTTTTATAAACTTCTTGTGATAGCATGTATGCCCCAGTGTTTCTCTTAACTAGCACACTGACTTTGGTGGTGGTAAATTTACAATGACTTTAATCTTAGAAGGGTCAACTAGTAAACCTTGTTTACACACTATATGTCCCAACAATATCCCAAAAGGTGTACCAAAAATGCATTTCTTGATGTTTAATGATCTCTAACATTGTATGTGTATTTCCATCATTAGTTTTAACACTTATACATGGTCCTTTAAAAGACTATATATAGTCCATTCATCCAGATATACTTCTAGAAACTGATGTATGAATTCCTTAAAAGCATCTATGACTACCCTTCAAAATATAGTTGGTGCATTATTCATCCCAAATGTCATGACTGTATATTGGTAGGATCCCCATTATGTAGAAAAAGTAGTCTTATACCTATCCTATGGACCTATTTTAATCTGATGGTAACCTAACAATCCATATGTGAATGAATATGCTTCCTAGCCTCCCACATTCTCTAAGACCTCATTCGTAAAATGGTTAGGGAAAGGGTCATGTAAGAAGGCATCATTGAGTTTCCTCAGATCTACATAAATCATATTCCCCCCTTTCTTGTTTTCTTGGAATACCATGGGACAAATCCATTTAGATTCCTCTAGTGGTTCTATAATGCCAGCTTCCAAAATTCGGTCAATTTTTTCTTTCACTTTCTGCTTATACACTGGATTCATTCTATAAGGTCTCTATTTGATAGGTCTAGCCTCAGGTTTGAGAGGTGTATGCATTTCACCTATCTCTCCTGATATGCCTTTCATCTCTATAAAGGTCAATGGAAACATGTCATTGTATTCACGTAGTAACTTTGTTATTGTTTCTACTATTTTCTCATCCCAATGTTCTCCAATAATTTCCATTTTAGGATTGTCATTTGTCCCAATGTTGAATTTCTTAAATATGATTGGTGTAAAAAATACTTCTAACTCCATAGATGGACCTTACACCTCTCTCTCTCCTTCAATATATATAATCTGAATGTTGTGCAGGTCATCTTCATCTGGTGCTTCCTCTTCGACATGTTAACATGAGATTAACTCTTTGACCATCAGTATGTTCTGTTGTTGATATTATGTCATGATTTCCACCTCTAGTTCATAAAAAAATATCAATCCCTGTATCATCTTCAACATTGAATCAATTTTGGGGTTCTCATGTTCAAATGAGAAGGTTACTACAAAATTATGTTGTGATCTTATCCATTATGTAGTGCCTCTGTGCATCTCCTGGTCTATGTACCAGTTCCCTGGGATTCCTTCCAATTTATGAATAAAGTGATGAGACCATTCCTCTGGTGGTGTCATCCTCCAATGTGTTATGCACTTCTCCAATTATTCCACTGGTGTGCCTTTCCCATCATACTTTTGGACTCTATTGCTCTCTAGTTCTAGACCAAATCTAATGAACAGTAGTCATTTACACTGATACCAATCCTGAATTGTTTCTTTGTATGCACCCCACCATATTGCAGGTATTTCCTTGAGTTCAATATCTAGGGAAAAGAGCCTATGATTTTCTAATACTTCATCTTCATGTTTTGTCAAGAATTCCTCTAAGTAATTTATCCCATGAAAAATGGGAGGTTCTCTGATCTCTATACCAACCCATATTACTACGCGAAATATTCTTGCTCACCTCCTTGTGGAAATTTCATGTAATCGATGTTTCCAATTCTCCAAACCTGTGTCTGAGTCGGAAGAAAACGATGTAATTCTTATCCAATTGAGTACCCCATCTGCATTTGGGTTAACATAAGACTCTTCTCATGCGGTGGTTCTATACAACTGGTTTATTTCTTCCAGATCCAAACAAGTGGCCTCTACAAACCTTTCTCCTTCTGAAGGATCCAATGGTGAAATGACTCTATATTCACCTGATTCAAAATTCATTTTTCTTGTATTCAGGTTGATTATAGACTAGTTATCTAATGCCCAGTCAAATCCAAGTAATTATAAGTAAGGTGTTGTTCCATCCACTTTCTCTATTACTTCAAAATCTTCCATAGTGCACACCCATTCAAATCTAATGTCACACCTTTAAGACTTCCAATGGGTAACACTTTGTTTTGATTTTCTAGTTTCAACTCGACAGTTGAATAGCCTAGGGTGGATTCCCCCATACACTTCCATGTCTTCTTAGGTAAGACATTTACTTCAAAGCCTAAATCCAGTATAACATATCCCATGTTTAAATCCCCAATGTTGGCATTCAGTCTGAATTCTCTGCTTGTCCTTCTTCTTGTATGGAGATGATTGATTGTTTTCTAATCTAACTTCCCTTCTACCTATATGTTACATATTTCTATCATATTTTGTAATAATTTAATAGATGATGGATCATTCAATAACTTAACACAAGATTACATAAAATTATTTATGGTACTTACTTTCTCTAGAAGTTGTTCTTTATTGGTATGGTTCATTGAGAATTAAATCCTGTATATTGGTGGGTTCTAAGTTTGTTGCATGAGGGATGTATATGAAACATTATTCTTGAGAAACTTCTATCTAACCTCCTTAAATTTTTCCTTTTATTTCCACTCGTCAAACTACTTATGTGGCCCGGTGTTCTTCTTAACCCATTAGTGTTGAGCTGGATCTTGTTTTCTGCATCAATTCCTATATTGGCTCCTCCTCGAGTGACTATATTGATGTTTCTCCCCTCATCCCTGGCTTCTGGAGAGATCCATTGGACATTCTGGTTTTTCTCGTTCCTTTTTTCCTGGATCTTTCCCAAGAGTGTTGGGCAGTCTTCTATGTCATGGTCTACTACACGACAGTACATACATGT